>CM024753.1:20025999-20174765 GCA_014218235.1 Colocasia esculenta | reverse complement strand
GGTGGTTTCTCATCTTTCTAGTGCTCGCATTCTTGGTCCCAGCCCCATCTCCATAAGCTAGCTCTGAGGGCGTCACATTTGCCTCCCCACCCTCTTGCTGGCGATCGATGACTACTGCACATAATATTGCACTTCTTTATTTCTCTCATCATTGGCTTTCTCCTCTCCGTCTCTTGTCATTGTCATTGCGCCTTGTGATAAATGGGTTGGATTCAAAGTTTAAACTATCGGTAGTTAAATAAAATTTTCAAATCCCATAATTTTAAATCAAACAATCAGATATTTTTTTACAGTTCAACTACTACTTTTCTCTTCCTCGGCTTCCCTACTTTCTTCAACTTCGTCAGCCCTACGATCTGCACCTCCAGATCCCGTCTCACCTTTGGACGAGAAGCTCTACCCCATCCACCAAAGAGGTTCCACCCGAGCTTTGGCGGAACTATATATACCAGCCTTGGAGCCAAAAGCAAAAGCAAGCCTTGAAGAACATGACAGCTAAACATGTTGTGACTGCACATATCACATGCATGCAACATATCCTAGTGTCTTTTTGCATTTTTGACAAGGAAATTTCTTAGCGTCAAGCAGTCAAGATTAAGGAAGCCCAAACATGATCATATAAGAGAACCAAACAACATTTTCGAGTAATTTGATGGTCGCTTTGTAGTGAAAACCATATAAAAAAAATAGGAGGATAGAATAGGAACTGTGGGCACCTAAAAAAAAAGAGGATGCAAAGGGCCCGCATACAGCAGCCCAGTCCATCCAACAGCCCCTAAAAGACCACTAAGAAATCCCTTTAAATGGCCCATCTGAAGCCTATTATCTAGTGGCCCATATACTCTAGGTAAGGAGGTGAACTTAAGCTACCCTTCACCCCCCACTACACCACAAAAAGCTGCTGTAGCAGCAGCACAAAAAGGGGCTGGAAGCTTCAGTTCGGAGAGGGGGGGTGTATGGCAAAAAAAGGTAAAACAAGGCCCCTCCCGGGCTCTTCTTCTTGGAGGGGAAGGCAGAAGGGAGGACAAGGGGAACAGAGGACATTCTTCTAGAGGGGGCAAAGGGGCTGGGTTCTTCTCTCCTTACTCCCATTCTGCTGGTTACGTAGGAGGGCAGAAGAAGTTTTCCTCCTGCTCTTTGGGCTAGGTGCTAGTAGAAGAGAGGGAGCACTTTGCTGGCTACAGAAGGAAGAAGGAGCGGCTGCAGGATCTTCTTCGACTTGTTACGGAGGAGGCTTGGAGCAGAAGGGTGCAGGAGGCTTCCTCCCTTCTTCCCTCCTGCTGGCTGCTTGGCTGGAGTAAGAAGTTGAAGAGAACAGGAGGAAAGAGGCCAGCCCAGTTGCTACGTGAAGGGGGCTTCTTGGCTTGCTAAAGAGACAAAGAAAGGGAGAGGGAAAAGGGCCTCTCCCAACTAGATGCCCACCTGTATTTCCTAGAAAAAAGAGAAGTTGAAAGAAGAGAAAGAGAAGAGGGGTGAGCAAGAAAAGCAAGGGAGGGTGAGGGGACTGCCATGGTAGTCCCCATGCTTTTGTTTCTTGTTTTCTTTTATGTTGTTCTCTCATGTATCCCTCATCTCCAACAGTAAAAGATCTCTCCCTTTTCCTCTATTTCTTTTGGTTGTGTGCTTGGCCCCCCTCCCGGTTGTGGTTAGCATAGGTTCCTAAAGTCATGTGTGCATGCTTCCCATCCCCCTTGTTTAATAATTTTCTTTCTTCTATTGTGCATAACCGAAGTGGATGATCCCTCCCCCCCCCTTTTTTTTTTTTGGTTTGTTCATGTTTGCATATGAATATCCCCATCACCTCACCTGGAGCAATGAGAAGGGCGGCTGGGTATTCCTCAGCCCATCAAGGGCAGTCCATGAGGAACCACCCACTGCCATGTCATCTTTTGCTTCAATAGACCCTTTCTTTAGTGTTTCTCTCTCTAGATTTTGTGCTTTAACCATGATTGTTGAAGGCCCAATCCAGGGGGTCATATAAGGCCATATATGTGCCTCCTCTGATGGGTCTAAGAGCAGACAAAGTACTGTCCGGATTCCCTTGCCACTGCTCATGTCTCAATGTCCCAATCCTACAGATTCGTTTTTTCTATGAGACCTTGAACACCAAGGGTCAGATGGTTAATACCTGGGCCCTGTTCAGGTTTATGAAAGGCAACATTACATGCCAAATGACCCGTGTTTTCGGCGGGATGCCCAAACTCTGCACGTGTTGTGAGAACCAGGCCCCCTAAGTGCTGTCGATTCGTTATTTCGTGCGGTTTTGAACATGAAGGGTTCGGTATACAATACCCATGCCCGGTTCAGGCCCATGGATGGATTTGTATGTTGAATAGCCCGTCAGCCTGATCGGACACTCAGATCATCTCCGGGTTTTGAGAACCGTGTCCCCGAAGTGCTGTCGATTCGCTGTCTCGTGCGATTTTGAACATGAAGGGTTCGGTATACAATACTCATGCCCAGTTCAGGCCCATGGATGGATTCCTTGTATGTTGAATAGCCCGTCAGCCTGACCGGACACTCAGATCATCTCCAGGTTTTGAGAACCGTGTCCCCGAAGTGCTGCCGATTCGCTGTCTCTTGCGGTTTTGAACATGAGGGTTCAGTATATAATACCCATGCCCGGTTCAGGCCCATGGATGGATTCCTTGTATGTTGAATAGCCCGTCAGCCTCCGGACACTCACTCAGATCATCTCCGGTTTTGAGAACCGTGTCCCGAAGTGCTGTCGATTCGCTGTCTCTTGCGATTTTGAACATGAAGGGTCGGGTAAACAATACCCATGCCCGGTTCAAGCCTATAGACAATCCTTCATATGTTAAATAGTCCGTCAGCACGACCGGACGTTCATATCATCACTGGATTTTGAGAACCGGGCCCGCAAAGTGTTGCCGGTTCGCTGTCTCTTGAGGTTTTGAACATGAAGGGTTCGGTATACAATACCCATGCCCGTTCAGGCCCATGGATGGATTCTCCATATGTTGAATAACCCGTCAGCCCGACCGGACACTCAGGTCATCTCTGGATTTTGATAACCGTGTCCCCGAAGTGCTGCCGAATCACTTTTCCGGGTGGCTTTGAACATGAAGGGTTCGGTATATAATACTCATGCCCGGTTCAGGCCCATGGATGGATTCTCCATATGTTGAATAGCCCGTCAGCCCGACCGAAAACTCAGATCATCTCTGGATTTTGAGAACCGTGTCCCCGAAGTGCTGCCGAATCGCTTTTCGGGTGGCTTTGAACATGAAGAGTTCGGTATATAATACCCATGCCCGGTTCAGGCCCATGGATGGATTCTCCATATGTTGAATAGCCCGTCAGCCCGACCGGACACTCAGATCATCTCTGGATTTTGAGAACTGTGTCCCCGAAGTGCTGCCAAATCGCTTTTCCGGGTGGCTTTGAACATGAAGGTTTCGGCATATAATACTCATGCCCGGTTCAGGCCCATGGATGGATTCTCCATATGTTGAATAGCCCGACCGGACACTCAGGTCATCTCTGGATTTTGAGAACTGGGCCCCCAAAGTGCTGCCGATTCGCTGTCTCTTGCGGTTTTGAACATGAAGGGTTGGGTAAACAATACCCATGCCCGGTTCAAACCCATAGATGGATTCTTATATTTTTAAATAGCCCGTCAACCTGACCGGACACTCAGATCATTTTCGGATTCCGAGAACCATGTCCCCAAAGTGCTGTCGATTCGCTGTTTCCTACGGTTTTGAACATGAGGGTTGGGTAAATAATACCCATGCCCATGTCAAGCCCATAGATGGATTCCTTGCGGGGTAAATGGTTTGTCAGCCCAACTGGATGCTCAGATCATTCCTGATTTTGAGAACTGTGCACAAATAGGGCCGCAGAATCACCATGATTTGACATTTTGGACAAAAGGCCGGATAACTTAATTCCCACGCCCTGTCTGGAATTGAACAGAACCCTTTCATGGTCTAGATGCCATTTCTTTCCAACCCGGCCTTTGAGTCCTCCGTTTTCCCCGTGTTTTGTGCATGGCAAGGGCTGCCGAATCATTTTTGCTTGTGAACAGTGCTGCCGATTCACCTCTGCCGATATATTCACCCCTTCCGATTCGCCCCTGCAGAATAGGCTAGTTGCCGATTCATCCCTGCCAATTCGCCCCCTGCAAAGGGGTTTGGCTGCCGATTCGCCCTTGCCGAATCACTCCCGTAGAATGATTTTAGCCGCCGAATCATTTTGTTTGCCGCATCAAATGGATTGTGCATGACAATGTTTGGGTATATAAGAGTCAAATGAGATCGAATCATGAAAAGAATCATGATAATCAAAGCATATGTCAAAGTCATTGCATTGCCAAATAGAAAGGTTGTGTAATAAATAAACAACAAACAACAAGCATGCAAATTGACCTTTAAAAGATGAAGAGCACACACATTCAACTCTCTTCCAATCTTAACTGCAATTTTGTAGTTTTATTTTGCGCCTTTTATCGGATGTCCCGACTTAGGCTATAAGACCTTCTATTCTGGCGATTAATCAAGGGTTTTCTATTTCTAAAAGAGATGTAATTAACGTCGTTGCGTTCAGGCAACGGCGGGATCTTGTTCTAGGACCCGACACTCACTTTCGTTTGACGAAGTCAAACAGTGCGCACAACAGACCTAAAGCCCTCTGACTCTCGAGGCAGACCATTTATTGTCACCTCGGTGACTGGCACGCCCGCGCTCTGCAATTGTAGGGTCATCTCTTGTCACCATTGCTCGTGTAGCATCCGACGGGATGTGAATTTACAATGCGCAGCCAAAGAGAAAAGAGAAACATGATAAATAGATTTTTTTAAATTGATAAATTTTCCATTTCCACAGGAACCAACCACCGTTCTCCTCTAGGTATGATATCCTTAGTGTGCCATTTGGCCTTGTTGAAGTCCAATGAACAAATTATAACTTGGCCTTGGATGTGGGTCATTGTGCTTAGAGCTGTCATGAGTTAGAATAGATTGAAGTCCAATGAACAATTTACTTCAGACTTAATTTGAGTTGAATGTGATGGTTTATGGATCTCTCTTGAAGCCCACTTGCTAAACCCATTATTTGATGAGTTGAGCTTGTGTTGGCCCATCAGGTTAAAGGGGTTTTCATTAAAAATAGCGCTATGAACAGCCTCACCAACAATAAGAACATCGGTCAACTAATGACCAATTTCTTTACTGTCCCTCCCCTTCCTATGCATAATTGTTTAGATTTTTTTTGGAGTCTTAATTTTATATATAAATGATGTTCAATTAAGATAAAATTTCAAACATAAGTTAATTGAAAGGTGATGCGTTTTATGGTGATTTTAATTTAATTTCTTAAAATAAATTTTTGTGGAGTGAAAATTACTCTAAAAATTAATAAATTAACTTAATCTCGATATCCATGCATCAATACTTCTCAATATTTTTCTATTTGAAATTAACATATTTGTTATAATCAAAATAGTTTTAAATTTAATTTTATTATCAAAATCCGGTGATATCTCGTCGAAATGCGCACATCTAAAAATAGTACCAAAGTCATGTTAATAAATAAAACTTATTTCTAAGTCAAAAGTAAGAATACATAAAAATTGTCATGCCCTCGATGCAGAAATATCAGATATGTGATAATTTATCGAGCAATAAATAGAGCAATAATAATTATCTAAATATATAGTCACATAGGTAGGGCCCATCATAGCTTTATTAACTCCAAATAAGAAAAAGTAGGATTATTGGCGTGGAAGTGCGGCATGTGACTTTTCAATTTCCATCTTTTTTAATAAGTTAAAACATGAATAAAAATATATAATTAAAACTATTTATCTCTTTGAAAAGTAAATGACATGTTGAATGTCGAACTAACTCTATACTATAGAATAAAGCAAGTTTTTCTTGGTTATTTGATGCTTCTATAATATATATTTTTCCTAGCTAGAACAAAATTGACAAACTTTTAGTTTTAATTAGAAGATAGTAAAATATTTGAACTATAAACTTTGATCTAGAAACATAAGTGTTTTTGGTTTTTTAATGTAATAAAAGATTTAAACAACTGATAACAATTGTAATTAAGTGAGTGCCTTGGGGCTGAAACGGACCCAATGGGTTAAGGTGAATTTTATTCATTTTGATCTATTGAATTTGGGTTGGGTTTGAGGTGAGCCATTTTGACTTTGAATTGGGTTAGATTTAGATTGAGTCAGTCCAAACTTCCCTGTTGACATCCATAATGTGCCTCCTATGAGGAATCCGATCCTCTCGGCCCCCCGCAGGAGGGGGTCCAGTCAATACCAAAGGTGGGGGGGGGGGGGGGGGATTTTTCATTTCACCCCTCAAACATCCTCTCTTTTGGTGTTTTACACAGGGGGGTATGTGAAAAAATCTCCCCCCCCCCCACCTCATGTACTGACCGGCCCCCCCTCCTGCAGGGGGCCGAGAGGATCCCAACTCCCCTATGAGAGAAGGGCGTGGAGAAGGGTGAATACCGACTAGTACCGGCAAGGCAAGAAAAGTGGTCAGGGGCCCTAGAGATCATGCCCCGAGGAAAATCCTCCGACTAAATTATAAAATTAATCTAAATCAACGAGTGAAGGGGAAGTATATGGTGGGAGTTCTTGGCCACTTGTTCCTTCACATTGAGAATATTGTTTTGTAGTGTATTATCCATCATTTAAATGAGTTGGTGCCACATAGAGTCACCATTCCCATAAACCAAAAGAGGTGGGAATTCATGCCTTCCCCTCTCTGGGCATCGAACTCGTTTGCCCTATCTTTCAAGGGGTGGGAATTCTCATGCAATGGTTTCTCCTGTTCCTCGATCGACACCCCTCAACTTTGTCAGCTCTACCATCTGCACCTCTACATCGCCCCCGACTTTGGCTATCTATACCAGGCAAATTGGAGGTGGAGATCAGAGATCTTGGTGAGTTCTTCGAAGTTCTTTATTTAAGGTTTCCAGCAATCTAGTTCTAAGAATGGTTTTTTGTATCAAATCATTAAGACACACTACAAGACAAACAACATTTGTCAGCGGCTATGAGTCGTTGACAAAAATGATAAATTCGTTGACAAAAGCATATGTCAACGGCCACAGCCCGTAGACAAAGCCGTCGACATATCATACGTCAACAAGAAATTTGGCCGCTGACAAAAAAATTTACGTCAGCGGCTTAGGCCCGCTGACAAAAAATATTTATGTCAGCGGCGCATGTTTGCTGACAAAAAAATTTTATGTCAGCGGCTATATGAGCCGGTGACAAAAAAAAATTATGTCAGCGGCTTAAGAAAGCCG
This sequence comes from Colocasia esculenta, assembly GCA_014218235.1. Taxonomy (NCBI): domain Eukaryota; kingdom Viridiplantae; phylum Streptophyta; class Magnoliopsida; order Alismatales; family Araceae; genus Colocasia; species Colocasia esculenta. The sequence continues at coordinate 20,167,470 of CM024753.1, read as the reverse complement.
CTGAAATAAATTTTGTTTGTCAGCGGCTCCTGTAGCCGCTGACAATAATAATTTACTTTTTGTCAGCGAGATGAAATCCGCTGACAAATGTTTATATAAATTTTTTTTATATAAATTCTTTTAAAAATTATATTTTCTATTTATACAAAAATATATAAATACACACAACAAGAAAACAAGCATACTAAATCCACATCAATTCATATAAGATCAAAAGGCACACTTCGAGAGTTCTACACTAGAATGTAGAATGATTCTAGTCCAAAGTGAAGGAGAGATGGTGCTTGAAGGCAAACATTCTCTGAATAAAGCCTGCTTCCCCATAATACTGCATTTTTACAATTCTTCCTGATGCTCCAACAAATTGCAGGCTAGGCCACTGAGGTTACTGAAAATGTCCCAGATGTGCAGGATGTCAGGGTTCTATAATGAAACAAATTATTCACACACTCTGGACAATACTGCACAAGTCCATGCATCATCAAAGTGTACACTACTTCTCCATGACCGCCACATGAATTCCCTGACTTTCAACAGGCTTTAATTTTAAAGCTGGATGGAAGAGCTTAAAAGAACTGAAAGTAGTTAAAATTAGAAAACATACAAATAGAAAGAACCCTATACTCCAAGCCAAAATGATCAGAAAAATTGTGCACAACAGAATGACATGAAATCTGTCCTGTTGAAGCATTCTCCTGTTTTCAGATTTTTATTCTACAGGTGTTTATCATCGCTTTCCTAAGATTGCCATATTACTATCATGTCAACTGTTATTGTTCATGAAAATTTGTGGTGCAATAAGCATTAATCTGTGAAGAAAGGGAAGTAATAACAATGATTGTCGAGAAATACTCACTAATGATAGAACTGCTGCTCAAGGAGTTCAGAAGGGGGCATATCCACCATGGATGTGAAAATGCTCCACTACACAGGACAATTAGATATGAGCTCTTCTAAATTCAACATGTATGTGCCACTTCAAAATATCTAAAAGACTTGCTGCTTACACAGCCAAATCCTCATCGAAGAGTGGTGCTTGTTTAGCAGCAGGCAATGGTTTGGCTATTTCCCAGAGTTCACGCCACAGGTTACCTGCAAAAGGATTAGGAAACAGCAATTAGTAAACATGAAGTAACATTTGAACATGTGTACAATTTTTTTTGATAGGTAATGTTAGAATTGTATTAAGATAGGAAGTACAACCCCAAAAATGGGAGAATGAAGATAATTACATACTACCACGCATCAGATGCGGTTAACTACTAAATAAAGTAGAAAGCTACAACTATCTAGTGGAGATTTGAATCGGCATAGAATATTCTTCTCTCTTGTGGTAGATTGCTGTGACAATTGTTCATTTTCTATGCACGCCCTGGCATCGTAGAGAATCTGGAGCAAAATCTGAGTTTTGATGTTTGCTTGCCCTAAAAAATTCTGGAGCACCTTTCTCTCCCAGGGCCACAATTTCGTCAGGATTCACAGTGACATTAGGTTCCTTCCCTGTCATCTTCCTCACTAGCTCCTGGACAACAGGAATTCGAGTTGACCCACCAACAAGGATAACTTCATTTAGATCCTTGAATGAAAGCTTGGCATCCTTCAAGGCATTATTCACAGGATTCTTAAGTCTAAAAGGTAAATCAATACATCAGTAGCCAAGAACTGAAAGCTCGATTCATCTTTGTGTGGTGAAATTGTCTGGTGACAGGGAGATTAAGACTTCAAATCGTAGTACCTATCAAGAAGGTCCCCACACAATTCCTCGAACTTGGCTCTTGCAAGTGTTACTTCAATGTGTTTGGGTCCATCTGCAGTTGCAGTAATGAATGCCATATTACCTGATAGTTGACTGTGTCAAGGATGACAACTCTATCTTTGCTTTTTCTGCTGCTCAGTACGCCGCGGTGTAAGGCTTGTTTATCCTTCAAAAGATATATGCCCTCATCTCTTTTGAAGTTTGAAGCAAGCCAATCACCAATTCTGTTGCATCAGATAAAACAACTGTTACTGAATGCTGCAGTAACTCAATATTGCACAGTTCTTCCTACGCAACACCAATAAGCATATTGTAATCAAGCAGTGATCAGAGAATAGTTCAGCCCCAAATTCAGCTAAGGCGTCTGGGTAAGATTTAACCAGCATCATTTATTAGGCACCGATCCAATAGATAGCTGAGATAGAAAGTTGAAGCATAGATAGCTTTGGTATGAAGTTCTGACCAGACCTCAATTCAGTGACATGTGCATGGATGATTGATCAGTGTGCTTACAAACTTGAAGAGAATCTGACGTGGGTCCCAAAGTACCCATATACGGCCATAATATAAGGAAAATCATAGAACAAAGTGATGCGGGACCAAGGGGAAGAGGGGACAGCCTCACGCCTAGGGAGTCTCACCCGAGAAAGAAGGAGAGAAGGAGGCAGCTCTCACAGCGGCGGCACACACAACAAGGGTTTTTTTACTTTTCATCTTCATTGCCTCTCCCCAAGGGATGTACAAGCATTAAATAGGGGAGGGGACACAAAACCCTAGGGTACTTTTTACAAAAAGAAGGACCAAAGTACCCCAAGGACAAAAAGGGGTAAAATCGCATCCCAACATACATAGAAAATGGAAAAGGCCTATTGGCCCTAATGGGCCAAACACCCCCAACTAAGGTACCAAATAAAAGAAAATACATCAACAAAGTAATACTCGTCCTCTAGCCAAATGGAAGCCGAAGTCGTAGGTGAATACCTCCTCCGTTGATAAACACGGATCGGGTCGAATTGTACCTGTGCTCGATGTACAGCTTTTCATTTTCCATCACAAAGCCTGCATCACCCATAAAAACTGCTTATATTCTGCACAAATTCTTTTTTATCTTTGTTTCAACTAGAAAGCTATATATACCCATTACGGCCATAAATAGAAGGAAAATCATTAGTAACAAAGCCTGCATCAGCCCATGGCAATCCTGTGAATCATACGATGCAAATTTAAGGAATCGGAAGAGTCCGGAGGTAGAAACTCAAGCCTGCGATCTAGAATACTTAATCAAGCATAACATAGGTAATCAAGCATAACAATACTTTCAATTTTCAAAGACAACTAAAAAAGAAATGTGGGTGGAAAAATGAACTCCCAGACCCCTCATTCCTTTCCATGAAAAAGATTAGGTAAGCCATCCCTCCAGAGTCCAAAGACATAGAAGTTGACAATTTGTTTAGCTGCATATAAACAGATCACATTGGTCAAATGATCATTTTGGAGCTCAACATTATACAGAGTTGACGGAGAGGGCAATGAACCCATCTGGAAACAAGCAAGTGCAAAAATAGGATGCATAGTTCCAACATTTTCAATTATGGACCCTATTCTGGTGGAGAATACCACCTTACAAATCTTCTAAAATGCATCCAGGATTGGCAGCCTGACCATAAATTTTAAACAGAACTAGGTAAGGCAATATTACATCCACTTGTAAATGCTGACATCATAAAAGGTAGGTGATTTAGGATATGAAGAAGGCATGGACATACACACTTACCTTGAAGGCCTGCATATCAGAGAGCAGCTGAGAACATCAAACATTCAAAGCCATATCCATTTTATAGTTATGTTTTTAAGACAACAAAAGGCAAAAATTCTGAGACATATCTACCAGCAAGAGACTTCATTACCTTACTGATTAAGAAAGAAAAATAGAATTTTATGATGATGAAAATTGTCTTCCATTCTCAAGCAGCACTTATTGTGAAACACTTGGACATATGTGCATCATATAGGCTTGAGCATATTGAGTATTGTAATATTTTCTCAGTACATCTAGATGTATAGAGGGATCTATTGTTATCTATTGATGATTTGGCTGATGTGCCAAGTAGACCCATGTCACAACGTGCACATATCTATGCCCAACTAATATCTCGCGTTGCCCCATCTGGTTCATACTTTGGGGGTGGGGGTTTGACTTGTGTGGACAAGCTCTCTACCTAAGCAATAAAGGTGAAATATGCACAGATAAATGTTTCCAAAGGTTTCCGTGCTGAACATGAAGATAAATTCATTGTTCATAACTTCACTGCACCCAATACATGAATGAATATCTGACATGTGAAAGAATGTAACGTATGCTATTCCACGGATTGCTTCGTTGTCCCTCACGAAATTACACAATGTGGGGCTACAGCTAAACAGCTGCATATAACCCCGCCTCAGTTCTTTGGTGGCAGAACATGGAGAGCATTAGGTATTTTCCATCAAGAAGATACGACCAGAAAACATCACTCACAAGACTTCAATCAAAAGAAAACCTACAAATATACTACATCCGCATTGGATGTGAGTAGGTTCTCTTGGAATACAACTACGAGGGGCCCAATCAACAACAAGCGGAACGAATTAGGGTTCCAGAAAGCCCGACGGAAACAAAGAGAACAAGAAAATTGACGAGAGCTGCTGATCCACGGGATGATCAGATCTTACCGATTGGCGGGCGCGCAGGGCGCGAGGGTTTGGCGAGCTAAGATCCCCGCCGTGGGAGGCCGAGAGAGAGAGAGAGAGAGCGAGAGAGAGAACTTCTCTAGTTATTGCAGACACCGGCGTCAGGTACGAGGACGAGGCACCACCATCGTAGCAGAAGGACGTCGATGCCAGCCCCTTGGCTGTCCAGCCAAGCTCCGCCGCCGTCTCCGCCATGCAGCACACCCCCTCACGGAGATCTCCCAGAGTCCAGGCCACCGCCTCCTTCTCAAGCTTTGGCAGAGGGAGAAAGGAGGGGGCAGTGGAAAGAGTAGAGAGGGGAGAGCAAGGAGGTGGCCGGGTGGGAGAGAGGAAGGAGGGGGAGGGAGATCTTTTTTAAGCATTAGTCAACGGCTGGTAAAACCGCTGATAAGAACTACTGTTATTCAGATTGGCGGAAAATTTTACTATTTTTATCAACATATGTCGACGGCGAGACAAAGTCGTTGACTATATATTTTTATGTTAAAGATTCCGTCAGTCGTTGACATATGTCAACGGCTTTATTGAGCCGTTGACATATCTTTGACATATATTAAATTTATGTTTGACAATTTTATCGATTATTGACATATGTTAAATTTATGTCAACGACTACAGAAAGTCGTTGACATATGCTACATATGTCAACAGCTTTATGAAACCGTTGAATATATTAATCATATGTCAACGGCTATGTACAGCCGTCGACATATATATTATATATCAACGATTGTCAATAGCCGCTGACATAAAGTCATTGGACATATGTAACTTTTCTTGTAGTGTGTACACTTGAGATATCTTCCTATTATATTCACAGATTAAGAGAGCCTCAGTACGCCTAGACCAAGTCTGGCGTGCTATTGTTGAGGGTTTGGCCTTACAACTAGATGAAGGGTAATTAAACATTAAAGGTTGATGTCAACTATGAAAACTAGGAATTCCAAAGTTATGATCAAAGATGGTTTTTCGCTGAAATATCGACTGCTCAATATCATTCACAAACTGGACGTCCTCTTTGCAAGATGCACAAGAAAAGGTTAGTTTTATTATAAAAAAAAATCATAATTACGGGTAGGTAAGATAGCTTGATACCAGAGCCCACTATTGCCTGTAGACAAGAGTTACATTAAGGAGCCGCTTGTTGTGATGTAAAACACAATGTAAGTTAAATGTTAAATTTTATATTACAAGTTTTCATATATCCACCAAAACTCAAAATTGGTTCTAAAATCACCCAATTTATATTACAGCTTATTAGAAAATAGTCTCACATTGAAAAAGTATAGAATATGTCTTTTGCCTATAACAAGATGTCCTCTCGATCGATTCATCATCTTAAAATTTTAAATTGAAAGGCCTCGTGAGCTACCATCTGGTTGGATACGAAAAGTTAGACAACAAGTATTTCTATAGATAATTTCACAATATTTACAAATGTATGTGGCAATTTGACATATATGAGGTTCATCAAGCATAGTAGGAATAATCTGTGCTCATGCATAAAGTAGAACAAAATATGCTTAGCATCTCAAATGGATTTAACCACAAGAGTATATTTGATAGTATTATGTTCCTGTAAGGTCAGTATTAATACTATTGCAACTAATCTTGCCATGCAGCTTTCATTTTTTAAAAATTTAAAATTAATTACAAAAACACCCCTATTAAGACTTTAACGGCAAATTAAGTCGGTCATCGTCCTGTTCGTCTTGGCATTATTTAGTACGTTTCTCACACAAGTCGACAAACTTTTTGCCCATCCATATGGGAGGACAGACTGGGCCTGTTGGAGGCTGTTTTCTCAGCCCAAGCCCATATGTACGGTTAGGCCATTTGGAGGAATAATTAACAGACCTATATGACAGAGGTACTGTAGTATTTGTATTGGCCTCGTCAGAGCAAGTAGGCGTTGTAAAGAAGGGAAACATTTGTTGTCCGACACAAAAAGTGCCCCGTCTGATACCCATAAACATATGTAGTAGGCTCCGCTGCCAAAGCCCAGCGACGGACTTCATTATTTAGTATGTTTCTCACACAAGTCGACGGACACTTTAGCTTGATTTGAAGAGAGTGGGCAGTAAGCTTGAAAGTTTTACATGCCATTGATTGCTTAGGAATCGATCGGTCACTAGGAGTAGTGGTATCATCAGAATATACATGAGACCATGCACTAGAAGAAAATTGGAATGTAATTATATCATAAAATTGTAAGGTAATTCTAAAAAATCATAAGCATAGATATATTCTTACAGAATATCTTATGATAGATTAGTGTGTGGTTTCAAGCCGATTTTAAAAGTCAGCTACGATTGCACAGCCGTAAGAATAGGTAGGATACCTATGCACACGCTTACGCAGCTGGGCAGAGAAAGCCCCAAAAGAGAGAAGGAGGCTACACTTCCTGGCCCAAAATGAGAGGAGGGGGAAGGGGTTGGGAGACCACCAAAGGATGGGGCCGAGGAGGGATTGAGGAGAGGGCATGGTAAGGAAATGGTAATTAGATGGAGGGCCCCCCTCCTAGAAATCACCACCAGAAGGTAGCAGGAGGACCGCCGAAAGATCGACGAGTCAATGACGGAACTGCTAAAGCCGGCGACAAAATATATCGGAGTCGACCCCAAGAGGACAAAGCCGCAATGAACAAACCCGAAGCTTCTCTATCTAGAAAAGTCTAGAGAGAGTCTCTGATAAAATGTCTACCCTCCAGTGAGAGCTATCTCGGTTGAAATAAAAAAGTAGGGCTATATAAGTTGTGATGGTAACAGCTGAGCCAAAATGATTTCTCTCTCAAGATTAAACAAGCATGGATAAGTATAAAGATGTGATCTATAACTCTACACTAGACTAGTTCATATGGCAATGTCTTCTCCAGACAAAACCTTTCAACGGTAACGGGAGTTGTTAATTTCATCATCCGAGCATAGTCCATTCCTCTTTTTTTTTTTCCTTTTACAAGGAAATGAAGCTCCAATCATTAGGTAAAGTTGATTACATAGATCATTACATGGGAGAAGACTTCTTATTCATATAGAAAAATGAATAGAACATAATAGATGACTTAAAAACTCACCTAGGGCATGGAAGATACCTAATCCTTACAATCATAGCATACTTTTCCAAACTAAGATACAAAATCTGATGTCTTTGAGTGAAGTCCCAATAATATCGAAGAGATGTCAAGATGAAGATTGTCATTGAAGGAGATGAACTATATTACTTTTACACAACATATCAATGTAGATAGTTCGAAAGATGCATAACTTTTAGAGATGTGCGAAAGATCTTTGCACTACGAGTTAAATCCAAAACTCTATGACCCACCATGTTAAGAGGCTCTAGCAACCAAATAGTCATGAATAATTGGCATCTCGAAAGACTTGTCAACATGTAAACATGTTGGAGAAGAAAGATCTTGAGGATGGATGAAATAGAGACCTCTGGGTATCGAGTAAGCAATTGGAAAGGGGGAACACACAGAAAACAAAAGGAGGAGAACTATATCTCTTCAAAGCAAAATAGGTTACTTGGCTGTAGGTTATTGAATACAGAAGAGATCCCAAGAGTAAGAGAGATTGGAGAGATACAGAGATAGACTAGAAAGGGGTGAGGTTCGGTGAAACAGAGAAGGTCAAGATTGAGGTGAAATTGCAGCATAGATAGTGTGATGGGATGAAGAACAAGGTAGAAAGCTAGTCAGGGGAGGTGCTATGGGGGTGGAGGATTCAAAAGATCAAGTTGTCGAGGGGGGGGGGGGCAACGATAAAGATCATAGTTGATGGGATGGAGAACAAGAAGAAAAAGTGGTTTACAAACTATCAAGAGGAGGCACTATGGTGGCGGAGAATTCAAGAGTACGAGTTGTTGAGTTAGTGAGAAGAATGAAGTGGTTAACACAGATCGCAACAAGGAGGGGTAGGGAGGAGGGACTCCTCTCCTCCCCCCCCCCCCCCCCCCCCCCCCATCGAGATGAAACACCATAGAAGGTGACGACGGATCCACCTCAGACTAGGCCTTCGAAGAAGACAAAATCCCTCAAATGATCGTCGGAGGAGAGGCAACTGTTCTACAGAGGTGAAGGGGTTACATAGGAGCAAGACGAGGTTGATGAAGCGCAATTACCACCCTTAACTAGTCCATTCCTACCGCAAGCCTTGTCACCCTCACATAAATTAATGGAGAATTACTTTGCTTCCGTGCCAACGGGAGCAAAGCGGAGGTGGCAAAGCTTGTGATTGGTCGGGCGTTGGGTCACGGCGGGCACCGGCTATGCCACGTTTGCCATTGTTCTCGTGGGTATGAGAGCAAAGTAATTTTCAAATTAATACGATATATATTCTTATTCATACCCCCATGTAATTGAGATTCTAATATGTACAAAATAATAGGACAGCCCTTGCGGATCTGTTAATATGACCCTAAGCAAATTTAGTCAAAGTATTAATAATCAATATGAGAAGACATGATCGGATGATTGCGAAGGCCATCTTATTTTAGTGATCATTTTAATTAGTCCAGAATCAGGAAAATTGAGGAAACTTGAAAGGTCAGTTGGCCAAGCATGTGAGGTTCCACCTTGGTGTATCTGCTACCATCTAAGAATTTAAGATCTTGGAAGACTATGCCCTGACGAGTTCTTCCAAACAAACAAGACGAAATGGCCTTGCGAGATGCCAAAGGGCACGCGGTCTCGCTCATCTCATCTATGCCATCATTTCCCTGGAACCACTCCACTCTTCTTAATTGTGTTCCCAATCTGACGTCTTCTCTTGCTTATTACTTTAATCAATACACATAATTTTAGAGAAATGTTAATCCCATGTTACTTTAATCAATACCACTCTTCTTCCACCACCAGCTTAGTCACTTTGCTGGAAGCTACATAATGTAGCCTACATTGCCAGTCTCATGCCAACAATTTTTTAAATGAGTTAGGACGGTTAGTTTAGTCTTCGAAACTATACAAGGTGACCAATCCCATGTTGACAAGTAGCTGAGAGATTTAACTTAATCTATCCGATACTAGTAATCAAATTGGATGTTCGGTAGGTACAAAGTTTGATAATGCCGGACAAATCTGCCGGTCAGAAGTCGAAATCAACACGTTTGTATGAGCTGTACTACCAATTAAAATAATGATCATCATATAAGATATGAGTGTATTAGTAATTGAAATAATGATTTTTATATGATATGAAATTGGGAAGACCCTCTTCCCTCTGTGTTAGCTAGCTAGTTGTTGCTCGTTGCCCTCCTCACTTCTGTGTTAGCTAGCTAGTTGTCCGATACTAGTAATCAAATTGGATGTTCGGTAGGTACAAAGTTTGATAATGCCGCACAAATTTGCCGGTCAGAAGTCGAACTCAACACGTTCCTATGAGCTGTTACTACCAAATAAAATAAGGGAGAATTAATTTCAGGTCCTTGGCAAGGATCTGACATCAATTTTAAGTCCCTGTCAATTTTTTCCAAGTCATGCGATCTTTACTTTATGCAGGATTTATTTTTAAGTCCTTATTTTTTGTCCCCGTTATCCTCCCCCGTTATCTCAAAGTGTATAACCGTTATCCCAAAAATGTGTAAGAGTTACATATAAATCATGTAATTGTGTAACTTACCAGTTACACATGTAACTGTGTTACCCAGTTACACATGTAAGTATGTAATTACATACTTACACAGTTACACATGAAACTATGTAACTACATAGAAATTTTATAAGTTTGGAACTCTATAATTAGGGCTTACCTAATTACATAGTGTGGTAGTGTTGTCCTGTTTGGGCCGGAGCCAAACGGGCCTCCACTAGAGAGAGAGAGGGAAGACGATCGCCGGTGAGGACGGAATCCTGCGAGACCAGAAAAGGATCAGGGGGGCCCGGTGAAGACCGGGGAAACCCTCCGATGCCCAAGTCAGTGGAGAACTTGCAAGGCAGGGGGTTTCGGAGTAAGGAAGAGTGTTCGCGTAAGCAAGAGAACGTACCGTTGCATGGTACTGTACCTGTTCTTTTATAGGCGCCGGTGCCAGGGCCAGTGTGCGTAACGCTGGTAGATCGTGCCTGAAAAGGCGCCACGATGGGTGCGCATAACGGGAGGAGTTATGCGCCCAGGTGTCCGTTGGGCTGCCAGGCAGTTCGTGCCTCTTGATGGTGGAGTACGTGGCCTGGGACGGTTACGACCGCGCCGCAAGCCAGAGAACCTGCTCGGTGCCCTTTGGACGCACCTTCCGAGCAAGTGACCCGCATGGGGGTCGAACATGCTGTTCGGTGATGTCCAGGACTGTTCCGCGCAGCAGGGTTACTTGCTCTGCTCGGAGTCCTTCTGCGGCTGTTCGAAAGGCGCCTGCTAACGAGCTCGGTAGCGCTTTGCTAGGAACAGCTGGCGCGTGGGCCCCTTCTCCATCCGATCCTCTCGGAAAACGTGAGACCTTGTGGGAAGGTCGCGTCGTAGAGAAGGCGCTGATGGGCCTTGACGCTTTGGGCTTAGGTGGCAGGAAACGGCCACCACACTTGCCCCCCACGCCCTCAAGGGGCTCAGAAGCCAAGGCGCTTGAGGGCGGCGCCCTGCTCGGTGTCATCTCCACCATAAATGCGGAATTGCTTTCGGAGATCCGAACAGATCTGTAGTGACGCTCCTGCAGAGGGGTTAGCCTCGAAGATGGGGTTTTCATGATGACCACGTGGGTCGTGTCAAACCCGGAGCGTCCCACGCCAGGTCCGAACGGTCATCCGAGGGTCATTCGAGAGGGGACTCGGAATGGAGGGAAAATGCCGTTTCCCGTCCCGCTTCGAATTTCGCGCCTCACCTTCCTTATAAGGAAGGGGAGGGGGTGAAAGCAGGGTCTTCGTCTTCGATAGGTTTTCCAGGGTGCACTGCTTCCCAACCTGCTCTCTGTCTTCCCCTCTGAGCCTTCCTCCGCCACTGTTCTTCTTCTCCGCTCGTTGCACTCCCTGTCTTCCAGCGATGGCTCAGAAAGGAAAGGAGGTCGTTGAAGCCAGCGGGATGCCGCCGGTGGGAACGAAAGTGGCGAAGTACCGGAGCTTCGAGGGTCTCCGAGAGCGCTTTCGGATTGGCGAGGAATACGACATCGTCCTGATGCGCGAGGACGAGTCGTACCTGACCCAGAGGCCGGGGTGCTTCGTGCTCTCGCTGGACCTGCTGGAAGCTGGTCTCCGGCTGCCGGTGCCGGAGATTGCGAAGGAGCTGCTTCGGAGCTGGAAGGTGGCGCCCATCCAGCTGACGCCCAACTCATGGAGGACCATCTTCGTCTTCTGCACCATATGCAGGAAGAAGAAGATTGAAGCGACTGCGGAGATCTTCCGGAGTCATTTTAGCTTGGCGTGCTCTCCGCAGTCCGGGATGGGGATCGTGTACGTGAAACATCGTACCAACCGGATGCGGATCAACTTCTCGCCTCGGCTGTCCAACAACAAAGGGTGGACAGGGCGACTTTTCTCCGTGGGGAGAAGGAAGGGAGCAAACATCCCTGAATGGGACTTCCCCACGAGGGTGGTGGAGCCCCTGAGGAGGGCGGATATGGCCCCCTTCTTGATTCGGGAGGCAGCCGCAGCCTCCCAATTGCTGAATACGGTCTCGGTGAACCATGCCGAGGGGTACCTGACCGAGTACAAGCTTGTGAAGTGCAAGCTTAGCCGCGCCTGGGGTAAGTTTTCTTGCTGTTCTGCTTGTTTCCTTTTCTCGCATACATGGGTTCTGATCCTTTTTCCTGCTTTTTCCAGACGATGAAGAAATAGCGGCTGGTCGGGACCAGAAGGAGATGGCGAATTACGCCGAGATGATCCCTGTCAACCTTTGCTCCATAAGGTTGGACGAGGGAGGCTCTGCGAAGGGGCCTGCACCAAAAGCGAAGGCCGTAGCAAGAGGAGGTGCCGTGAAGGGGGCACCTAAGGTGGTGACAACCACAGAGGTGGCTTCTCTCCCTCAAGCAAAGAGAAAGAGAAGCGGAAGGCGGCTGTGGCGGAGTCGCAGGGGGGGCCACTCTTCCGGAGAAGGGGCGTCCGACGATCCCCGAGCTCGCAAGAAGAAGGGGAGGCTGATGAAAACGGTGCCGCTCGTTGCCGAAGGCGCCGCGGGTGGTGGTAGAGGAAGAAGAGGAGATCTTCAGCCTCTGCTGGCTCGAAGCTCCCGCAATCGTACGGGGTCGTCCGAGAAGGGGACGACTCTGTCTTCAACTGCGGACCGCTCGGAGGCGGTCATGAAGATGTCCGCCGAGCTTGGCCTGATAATGGTCAGCGATGAATCGGACCTCTCCGGAGGGCGGGCGAAGTCGCCGGCACCTGAGGCCCTAGAAGTCCTGCCTTGTGAAAAGGACGCCGAGCAGGGTGGCGCGCCAGACGAGGGCGCCGAGATGAGAGCCGAGGACGGGGCGGTCGCCGCGGACTCGGGGAAAGGAGTGGGAGAAACTCCAGCAGTTGATCGCGATACGGACGAGGCAGCTCCTCAGGGGGGAGATATTGCTCAAGGAGGTGGAGACATCCTGCCTCCCCTGCCCCTCACCTCAGTGATCACCGAAGGCCATGTAGCCTCAGGGGATGCATCCGAGGTGGTAGCTGAGGGCGCTGTGGTCGGCGAGGGTGCAGCCGACCTCGGGCAAAAGAGTGCTCACGCTGCTGGAGATGCCGAGGAGGGCCAGACAGCAGTTCTTGCAGCCTCCGCTGCCGAGGACGGCGGGGCGGTGCGGCCGGCAATGAGGCAGGAGACCGTTGAGGCGAGTCGAGCTTCTGCTTCGACGAACGTCGTTGCAACGACCTCCGGGTTGGGCCGGCCAGAAGGCCCTGTGATTGTCGATGCTCCGACTTTGTCTGCCGCGGCTGCGGCTGGGGACGAGAGCTCCGGGGACGACACCAGGCCTCTGACTGAGGTGCTACACCGAAGACTCCCGGAGGTGCCCTCGGTGGCGGTGCTGGAGGCGACGCTACGCCGGGTTGAGGTGTCCCCAAGGAAGCTGCCCGCAAGCCCCACTGCTTCCCGACTCGAACAGCTGGCGAGGTGCCTGGACCTTCCTCCCGAGCTGACTCCGGAGAGGTCAGTGGAAGGGTACCATCCAGAGGGCCTGGAGGACGAAGGCATGAGCGATGTTGACCCTGAGGCGCTCATGGATGGCATGCTCAAGTCGCTGGGCACCCTCAAGACTCTGGCTGTTCGGGGTCAGAAGCAGAGGTATTTGAATGAGGCACAGGCAGCCTTCTTGGAGGAGGAGGTGAAGAACCTCAAGGCTGACCTCCAGGCTGCGAAGCTCGAGGCCACCTTGGTGCGGGCCGAGAAGGAGGCCTTAACCAAGGTGGTAGTGGACGCGGGGGTCCGCGCCGTTGCTGATTATAAGGCCGGGCCGGAGTATCAGGAAGACTTGGAGCAGTATGGGGCCCGCTGCTACCGAGTGGGCCTTAATGCTGGGAGGGACCACGGAGAACGGCTTTCTTGGGTTGACCGTGCCCGAGAAGCCTTCGAGGCTGCTGTTCGGGAGTGCCGGCGTCGTACTCAGGAAGCCCGTCTGGATGGTGTGCGGTTCGCGCAATTCTAGTCTGGGCGGATGCCCTCTTCGGGCGATGACGCCGGCCCTTCACAGCAGGCCCCTTGACCCTTAAGCTCCTTGTCTTCTTATACTCTCCTTTTTGTAACCGTGGCCGAAAAGATCCCTACTTGTAAAAAAAATTTTGTGAATGAAGTCTTTTGTTTGTGAGATCGTCATGTAGCTTCACTTTCTCTATCTTCTTCCTTTCATGATTGCTCCTGCTCGGATCGAAATCCGCTAGGCGCCGTAAGCATTGCATGTATAACGCAGACCGTGGGGAACCGTAAAGGGGATTCCGATCAGGTATGTATGCTAAATGCTTGTAAGGCGTCAGGAGTTGGGAGAAGAGAGGTAGGATGCTGAAAAGAGGCTCTTATACATGATAAGCCTTAAGGTTAGAAACATGCCAAGTCCTGGGAATGGCTTCGCCACTAGGAGTAGTTAGCTTATATGAGCCTTTCCTGAGGACATGGGTGACCTGATAAGGTCCTTCCCATTTGATGGCAAGCTTGCCTACTGCTCTTTGGGGGTCCGAAGCCGAACAGCGGCGCAGAACCAAATCTCCCACATTGAACCGCCTTTCCCGAACTCGCGCATTATAATACTGTGCGAGTCGTTGCTGATAAGAAACGAGGCGAATGCTGGCGTCGCTCTGTCGTTCGCCCAGCATGTCCAAGTTCTCTCGAAGAGCACGGTTATTGGCGGCTTCGTCGAAGTGGGTAGTTCGGATAGTTGGAAGGGCTACTTCCAAAGGTACAACTGCTTCCGAGCCGTAGGCAGGCTGTGGAAAGGTGTTTCCCCTGTAGCTACCCGAGCAGTTGTTCGGTGACACCAAAGGACGTTTGGGAGCTCATCGATCCATGATCCACCTGCAGCCTTCACTGGGTTCGGATCCCGTGCAGCAATGTTCGGTTGGCATTTTCGACCAAACCGTTAGCTTGGGGATGAGCCACGGAGGTGAAGTGGTTGTAGATTCCGAGCTCGGCGCACTTCTGCTTGAAGAAGGTGCTGTCAAACTGTTTCCCGTTGTCAGACGTAATCACCCTTGGGACGCCAAACCTGCAGAGAAGGTTCTTCCATACGAACTTCCATGCGGCTTGTTCGGTGATTGTGGTAACGGGTTCGGCCTCGATCCACTTGGTGAAGTAATCGATAGCTACGAACAGAAATTTCTTCCGACCTTGGGCCTCTGGAAAGGGACCCAAGATATCAATGCCCCATCTGGCGAAAGGGCGCGGCTCGAACAGACTGTGAAGCTGTTCGGCTGGTTGCTTGATGAGTACTCCGAACTTTTGGCATTCTGGACATTCCCTGACAAAGGACATGCAATCCTTCTGAAGAGAAGGCCACCAGAACCCTGCTCGGATGAGGCTGCGCGCTAGCGTTCTGCCCCCCAGATGGCTTCCGCACAGCCCCTCGTGAACTTCCTCTGTGGCCGCAAGGGCCTCCTCAGGGTTGAGGCAACACAGAAGAGGTCTTGCAAGGGACCGCCGGTACAGCTTGCCTTCTACGAGGGTGAAATGCTGCGAGCGCATCCTGACTTTCCGAGCTTCATCCTGTTCGGGCGGAAGCTCACCTCGGAGGAGGTACGCCACGAGAGGGTCCACCCAACTTGGGGTTGGTGGGCCCGTTTCTATGGCGGCTACATCAGTCTCCGTGCTCGGCAAGGCGAGCTCTTCAATGAACACAGAGCGAGAAAGGGTGATGTCACCTGAAGATGCCAATTTGGCCAGTGCATCAGCTCGCGCATCTGCTCCCGTGGAACATGTATAACCTCGAAGTATACGAGGCCTCTGTCTGGCTCTTAACTGTTGGAGGTATTGAGCCATGCGAGGCTCCCTTGCTCCGAACTGTCCGCTCACCTGGCTGGCGACCAGCTGGGAGTCACTAAAGACTCTAAGCCGAATGGCCCCGAGGTGCCTAGCCATGCGGATACCGGATAGCAAAGCTTCGTACTCGGCGACGTTGTTGGAGGCTGGAAAGCGGAAATGGAGGGCGTATTGGAACTCGAACCCCTCTGGGGAGGTGAGGACCAAACCTGCCCCGCTTCCGGTGACACAAGAGGATCCGTCAACATAAAGCTCCCATGGGGGCTCGTCTGCCAACGGTGGATCCTGCTCGGCCGGAAGGGTGCATTCCGCCACAAAGTCTGCTAACGCCTGCGCTTTGATCGCCGTCCTCGGTCGGAAGCTGATGTCGAACTCACCCAGCTCTATCGCACACTTAACCAACCTACCGGAAGCCTCCGGCCGCTGAAGGATGGACTTCAGCGGTTGATCGGTTAGCACTGTAACGGAATGGGCCTGAAAATAGGGCCTGAGTTTCCGTGCAGCCGTGACGAGAGCAAGGGCGAGTTTTTCTGCTCTGGGGTACCTCCTTTCAGCTTCTTGGAGGACCCTGCTGATGTAGTACACTGGATGCTGCGCCGCTCCTATTTCTCTGATCAAGACTGCACTGATGGAGTGTTCTGTGACCGAGAGATACACGAACAGAGGTTCTCCGAGCACAGGGTTTGAGAGAACATGAGGGGCTGCCAAATATGCCTTCAGCTCAGTGAAGGCAGCCTCACACTCATCAGTCCACCGTACTTGCCCCCCTTGCTTCGAGGAGCTTTTAGGGCCTCGGAGCAACTTGAATAAGTTAAAACTTCTTTCTGCTGCTCGGGACATGAACCGGTTCAGTGCCGCCAGACGCCCCGTCAGGCGTTGGACGTCGCGCACTGTCTTTGGACTGCTCATCTCGAGTACGGCTTGGATTTTTTCGGGTTTGCCTCTATTCCTCTATTGGATACGAGGAACCCGAGGAACTTACCCGAACGAACACCAAACGCGCACTTGGCAGGATTGAGTCATATTGTATTCCGCAGGGTGCGAAAGTTTCCTGGAGGTCAAAAATGTGGTCGGCACCTGGAAGTGTCTTGACCAGCATGTCATCAACGTAGACCTCCATGTTACGCCCGATCTGCTGCTCGAACATCTTGTTGACCAGCCGCTGGTAAGTCGCGCCTGCATTCTTCAGACCGAAAGGCATCCTGGTGAAACAGTATAAGCCTAAGTCTGTAACGAACGTCGTGGCGTCTTGATCTGGGGGATGCATGCTGATCTGGTGGTAACCAGAGTAGGCATCCAAGAAGCTGAGAAGCTCGTGCCCGGAAGTAGCGTCCACCAGCTGATCAATGCGCGGCAACGGGAAGTTATCCTTGGGCGTTGCCTTATTAAGATCTTTGTAATCCACGCACACACGCCATTTGCCATTGGCCTTGCGCACGAGGACCACGTTGGAGATCCATCTTGGATATTGGGCTTCTCGGAGGAGCCCAACAGTTCGGCTTTTGACCACGTGATCCTGGATCACGGTCTGCCGTTCTCGGTTCACAGGTCGCCTCCTTTGCTGAACTGGTGGGATCCGGGGATCCAACTGGAGGCGATGCACCATGACCTCTGGGGGGATGCCTGGAAGCTCGTCATCAGACCAGGCGAACACGTCCAAATTGGCCAGCATGAAGGCTGTGTAGTGCTGCTGCTCGGCTCTGTTAACAAGGCGCCAATGTACAGACGTGTTCGGGGTCTTCGTCCACCTGGATGGGAATCAAGTCTTCCGCAGGCGTCCCTCGGCTGGTGGAAGGCTGATCGGTGGTTGGAGGGGCTGCATCAGCGAGTGGTTGCTTGTCCCTTAAGGAGAGGACATAGCAACGACGAGACTCACGCTGACAGCCGAGCACCTCGCCTACTCCGCTCGGGGTAGGAAACTTCATCTTCTGATGGAGTGACGAAGGTACTGCTTTGATACGCCCGATCAGACCTCTGCCAAGGATAGCATTGTATCCAGGCATGTTGTTGATGACAGGAAGTCAACAATTTTGGTCACAGCCTTCGGAGCCGTTCCCAAGGTAATCGGAAGGCGAATCCTTCCCATGGGCTGGACCGAAACTCCCGAAAAGCCAAAAGTGGCGAGTTTACAGGGGTGAGTTGATCGGTTCGCAGACCCATGAGGACAAAACAGTCGTAAGCCAAGACATCGGGGGCGCTTCCATTATCTACCAGAATTCGGCGCACGTTACAGTGGTTGATGGTGGCCGAAACGACCAGCGCATCAGTGTGCGGGGTCGTAACCCCTACAAGTTCTTCGTCGAGAAGGTTATACCTCCTCGGGCTGTGCGCGTGTAGGACTGGCAGAGTATGGAGCCGGCCGGGGGTGCGAAGGCCTACCTACGACGTGCACTCGCCTTGCGTAGTCGCGTCGGCTTCGAGTGCTTTCTCCGCCCGCGCCGAAGCCTCCCGCGATCACGTTGATCTCTTGCCCATTGGGCTCGTTGTTGATCGGCTGCTCGGGAGTGCGGTCTCGGCATCGGGGGCGCTCTTCGTTCCGGCGCACGAACGTCCAAGGTAGCCGCGCTTGATAAGGTCTTCGATTTCGTCCTTAAGCTGGCGGCACTCGGAGGTGTCGTGGCCGTGGTCGCGATGAAAGCGACAGTACTTATTTTGATCGCGCTTCGGGGGTCGGAGCGCATTCTCTGGGGCCACCGACCAAAAGCTTCATTCCTGATCCCACGGGAGGGGGTGTAGTTGGTGAAGGGGCGCGGACGGCGCGGAGAATCGCCATTGCGCCGTCCTTTCTTCCGATCTCGTTCGGAACCGTTGTCGGAAGGCCGCTTCTTGTCCGACTGCTCCCCCTGCTCGGCCCTGCTCGCCGCCAGGCTCTCCTCGCAAGCTGCGTGGCGCTGTGCGATGGAGAGTAGTTCGGCGAGGGTGGCAGGCTGCTGGACGCCGAGGGTCCTCTGCAAAAAGCCGTCGCGAGTGCCCTGGATGAGGGCATGGTGGCCAGAGGGACGTCCAGGTGCGAGATGCGAAGCGCCTCTGTTCGGAACCTCTTGACGAAGTCCCAGAGTCCTCGCCTTTCTTCTGGCGCACAGCCAGAAGAGAAGCCGCCGTTCGCGGCTGCGATCTCCCGCCAAGAAAGTTGTCCCTGAAGGACTTCTTCAGTTGGCGGAAGGAAGTGATGGAGCCCGCAGGGAGGGTTTCAAACCAAGCCCTGGCGGTCTCTTTGAGCGTTGCAGGGAAGGCCCTGCATTTAGCCGCGTCTGATGCTCCGTGGAACACCATATGCGACTCGAAGCGTGGATGTGGTCGGCCGGGTCGGTCGTGCCGTCGTAGGGAGCGATGGTGGGAAGAGGGAGCTTGGAGGAGATCTGGGCCTCCAGGATCTCCCTAGTAAAAGGGGAGCGGAAGTCCAAGTCGTCCTCCGCGGGAGCTTCCCCTCCCCGCTGGACCATCGCGTCCATACGACGCTCCAGATCGACCACGCGCTTGAGGCGCCTGGCGAGCTCCTGCTCGGAGTTGGCGGGGCCCCCTCGTCCCGAGGCGTGGGAGTTGCCTCCCACGACTGATCGCGGCGGACGGGGGGAGACAATAGAGCGGCGAGGCGAACGCCCGCGGCGCTCTGGTGCCCGCTCCTCCGACGGGGCCCGGAGGGACCGGCGCGGAGACTCCGCCTGCTGCTCCTGCGGCGCCAGGGGGACGCGGGAGCGTCGATGTGACGATTCCGCCTGCCGCTCACGCGGCGGGGGAAACCGCCGGGGCCGTTGCCCCCGCCAACTGGGCCTGCAGGGCGAGGCAAACGCCCGTCAACTGCTGCATTTTCCCCCGAAGCTCCGCTACTTCGAGGGCAGTTGCAGGTGCGGCAGTCGTTGGTGCCGGGGCGTCGTGGTTGCGCCGGCGGTGGCGACGACGGCGTCACCAGGGGGGGATCGGCGACGGGAATCCCCTCGCGACTGGCGAGAGCTCGTCGCCCTGCTTCCTATGTTCTAGTATGAAGATCGTCCTCGAGCCATGGCAACGTCGATTCCCACAGACGGCGCCAAATGTGGTAGTGTTGTCCTGTTTGGGCCGGAGCCAAACGGGCCTCCACTAGAGAGAGAGAGGGAAGACGATCGCCGGTGAGGACGGAATCCTGCGAGACCAGAAAAGGATCAGGGGGGCCCGGTGAAGACCGGGGAAACCCTCCGATGCCCAAGTCAGTAGAGAACTTGCAAGGCAGGGGGTTTCGGAGTAAGGAAGAGTGTTCGAGTAAGCAAGAGAACGTACCGTTGCATGGTACTGTACCTGTTCTTTTATAGGCGCCGGTGCCAGGGCCAGTGTGCGTAACGCTGGTAGATCATGCCTGAAAAGGCGCCACGATGGGTGCGCATAACGGAAGGAGTTATGCGCCCAGGTGCCCGTTGGGCTGCCAGGCAGTTCGTGCCTCTTGATGGTGGAGTACGTGGCCTGGGACGGTTACGACCGCGCCGCAAGCCAGAGAACCTGCTCGGTGCCCTTTGGACGCACCTTCCGAGCAAGTGACCCGCATGGGGGTCGAACATGCTGTTCGGTGATGTCCAGGACTGTTCCGCGCAGCAGGGTTACTTGCTCTGCTCGGAGTCCTTCTGCGGCTGTTCGGAAGGCGCCTGCTAACGAGCTCGGTAGCGCTTTGCTAGGAACAGCTGGCGCGTGGGCCCCTTCTCCATCCGATCCTCTCGGAAAACGTGAGACCTTGTGGGAAGATCGCGTCGTAGAGAAGGCGCTGATGGGCCTTGACGCTTTGGGCTTAGGTGGCAGGAAACGGCCACCACACATAGTTACATAGTTTTAGAAAGATTTATCTAATTATTTTATAATCGTTATCCCAAAAGTGTGTAAGTATGTACTTACACGGTTACATATAAATCCTGTAATTGTGTAACTTACCCAGTTACACATGTAAGTATGTAATTACATACTTACACAGTTACACATGAAACTATGTAATTACATAGAAATTTTATAAGTTTGTAACCCTATTGTGGTGGCTGTTTTCCGCCACCTAGGCCCATCACGTCAAGGCCCATCAACGCCTTCCCTTTCGGTCGTGGCCTCCTCACACGGTCCCACGCTTCCGTACGGATCAGACGAAAGGGGACCCACACGCCGATCATCCTTGGCGAAGCACTGCCGAGCTCGTCAGCAGGCGGCTTCCGGACAAGGACCTCAACCCTACCGAGTGGAACAACCCTGGGTATCACCGAACAGCATGTTCGACCCCCCCTTGTGGGTCACCTGCTCGGAAGGTGTTCCCAAAGAATGCCGAGCAGGTTCTCTGGCCTGCGGCGCGGTTGTAACCGTCCTGGGCCACGTACTCCACCATCAAGAGGCACGAACTGCCTGGCTGCCCAATAGGCGCCTGAGCGCATAACTCCTCCCGTTATGTACGCCCATCATGGCGCCTTTTCAGGCACAATCTACCAACGTTACGCTCGTTGGCCCTGGCTCCGACGCCTATAAAAGCACAGGTACAGTACCATGCGACGGTACGTTCTCTTCCTCACGCGAACACACCCTTGCATTCCGAAACCCCCTGCCTTACAAGCTCTCCACTGACTTAGGCATCGGAGGGTTTCCCCGGTCTTCACCGGGCCCCCTGATCCTCTTCTGGTCTTGCAGGCTCTTGTCCTCACCGGCGATCGTCTTCCATATTCTTTCTAGTGGAGGCCCATTTGGCTCAGGCCCAAACAGGATTACACTACCACATTTGGCGCAGTCTGTGGGAACGACGCAGCCATGGCTCGAGGATGGTCCTCATACCAGAACGTAGGAAGTAGGGCGACGAGGTCCCGTCAGTCGCGAGGGGACTCTCGTCGCCAATCTCCCCCTGGTGACGTCGCCATCACCCCCGCCGGTGCTAATCACGACGTCCCAGCACCACCGGCTGCTGCACCCGCAACTGCCCTTGAAGTAGCAGAGCTTCGGGGGCAGATGCAGCAGTTGACGGGCGTCTGCCTCGCCCTGCAGGCTCAGTTGGCGGGAGCAGCGGCCCCGGCGGTTTCCCTGCCGCGCAAGCGACAGGCGGAATCGTCGCATCGCCGCTCTCTCATCCCCCCGGCGCCTCAAGAGCAGCAGGCAGATTCACCGCGCTGGTCCCACCGGGCTCCGTCGGAAGAGCGGGCACCAGGGCGCCGCGGGCGTTCGCCCCGTCGCTCTGTCGCCTCCCCTCGTCCGCCACGATCAGTCGTGGGAGGCAACTCCCACGCGTCCGGACGAGGGGGCCCCGCCAACTCCGAGCAGGAGCTCGCCAGGCGCCTAAGGCGCGTGGTCGACCTCGAGCGCCGCATGGACGCGATGGTCCAGCGTGCGGAGGGGAAGGCTCCAGCGGAGGATGACTTGGGCTTCCGCTCCCCATTCAGCAGGGAGATCCTGGAGGCCCAGGTCTCCTCCAAGCTCCCTCTACCCACCATCGCGCCCTACGACGCACAACCGACCCGGCCGACCACATTCACGGCTTCGAGTCGCACATGGTGTTCCACGGAGCATCAGATGCGGCCAAGTGCAGGGCCTTCCCTGCAACTCTCAAGGAAACCGCCAGGGCTTGGTTTGAAACCCTCCCTGCAGGCTCCATCACTTCCTTCCGCCAACTGAAGAAGTCTTTCAGGACAACTTCCTTGGCGGAAGGTCGCAGCCGCGAACGGCGGCTTCTCTTCTGGCTGTGCGCCAGAAGAAAGGTGAGGCACTCTGGGACTTCGTCAAGAGGTTCTGAACAAAGGCGCTTCGCATCTCGCGCCTGGACGTCCCTCTGGCAACCAGTGCCCTCATCCAGGGCACTCGCGACGGCTTCTTGCAGAGGACTCTCGGCGTCCAGCAGCCCGCCACCCTCGCCGAACTACTCTCCATCGCACAGCGCCACGCAGCTTGCGAGGAGAGTCTGGCGGCGAGTAGGGCTGAGCAGGGGGAGCAGTCGGACAAGAAGCGGCCTTCCGATAATGGTTCCGACCGAGATCGGAAGAAGGGACGGCACAATGGCGATTCTCCGCGCCGTCCGCGCCCCTTCACCAACTACACCCCCCTCACCGTGGCACCCGAACAGATCCTGGCAGAGATCAGGAATGAAGCATTTGTTCGGTGGCCACAAAGGATGCGCTCCGACCCCCGGAAGCGCGATCAAAATAAATACTGTCGCTTTCATCGCGACCATGGCCACGACACCTCCGAGTGCCGCCAGCTTAAGGACGAAATTGAAGACCTTATCAAGCGCGGCTATCTTGGACGGTTCGTGCTCCAGAACGAAGAGCACCCCCGACGCCGAGACCGCACTCCCGAGCAGCCGATCAACAACGAGCCCAATGGGCAGGAGATCAACGTGATCGCGGGAGGCTTCGGCGCGGGCGGAGAAAGCACTCGAAGCCGACGCGATTACGCAAGGCGAGTGCATGTCGTAGATAGGCCTTCGGCTGTTCGGCCGGCCCCATATCCTGCCAGCCCTGCACGCGCACCGCCCGAGGAGGCTATAACCTTCTCGGACGAAGATCTTGTAGGGGTTACGACCCCACACACAGATGCGTTGGTCATTTCGGCCACCATCAACCATTGTAATGTGCGCCGGATTCTGGTAGATAATGGAAGCGCCCCCGATGTCTTGGCTTACGACTGTTTTGTCCTCATGGGCCTGCGAGCCGATCAACTCACCCCTGTAAACTCGCCATTGTTCGGCTTTTCGGGAGTTTCGGTCCAGTCCATGGGAAGGATTCGCCTTCCGATCACCTTGGGGACGACCCCAAGAGTTGTGACCAAGATCGTTGACTTCCTGGTCATCAACAACATGCCTGGATACAATGCTATCCTTGGCAGAGGTCTGATCGGACGAATCAAGGCAGTACCTTCGTCGCTCCATCAGAAGATGAAGTTTCCTACTCCGAGCGGGGTTGGCGAAGTGCTCGGGTGTCAGCACGAGTCTCGTCGTTGCTATGTCCTCTCCTTAAGGGACAAGCAACCGCTCGCTGATCCGGCTCCTCCGGCTTCCGATCAGCCTTCAACCAGCCGAGGGACGCCTGCTGAAGACCTAATCCCCATTCAAGTGGGCGACGACCCCGAACACGTCTTGTATATTGGCGCCTTGTTGACAGAGGCCGAGCAGCAGCGCTACACAGCCTTCCTGCTGGCCAATTTGGACGTATTCGCTTGGTCTGACGACGATCTTCCAAGCATCTCCCCGGAAGTCATGGTGCATCACCTCCGGTTGGATCCCCGGATCCCACCAGTTCAGCAAAGGAGGCGACCTGTGAACCGAGAACGGCAGACCGTGATTCAGGATCACGTGGTCAAAAGCCGGGCTGTTGGGCTCCTCCGAGAAGCCCAATATCCAAGATGGATTTCCAACGTGGTCCTCGTACGCAAGGCCAACGGCAAGTGGCGTGTGTGCGTGGATTATAAAGATCTCAATAAGGCAATGCCCAAGGACAACTTCCCTCTGCCGTGCATTGATCAGCTGGTGGACGCTACTTCCGGGCACGAGCTTCTCAGCTTTTTGGATGCCTACTCTGGTTACCACCAGATCAGCATGCATCCCCCGGATCAAGACGCCACGACGTTCGTTACAGACCTAGGCTTATACTGTTTCACCAGAATGCCCTTTGGTCTGAAGAATGCAGGCGCGACTTACCAGCGGCTGGTCAACAAGATGTTCGAGCAGCAGATCGGACACAACATGGAGGTCTATGTTGATGACATGCTGGTCAAGACACTTCCGAGTACCGACCACATTACCGACCTCTAGGAAACCTTTGCAACTCTGCGAAGGTATAATATGAAGCTCAATCCTGCCAAGTGCGCGTTTGGTGTTCGGTCGGGTAAGTTCCTCGGGTTCCTCGTATCAAACAGGGGAATAGAGGCGAACCCGGAAAAAATCCAAGCCGTGCTTGAGATGAGCAGTCCAAAGACAGTGCGCGACGTCCAACGTCTGACGGGGCGTCTTGCGGCACTGAACCGGTTCATGTCCCGAGCAGCAGAAGGAAGTTTCAACTTCTTCAAGTTGCTCCGAGGCCCTAAAAGCGCCTCGAAGCAAGGGGGGCAAGTACGGTGGACTGAAGAGTGTGAGGCTGCCTTCACCGAGCTGAAGGTGTATTTAGCAGCCCCTCCTGTTCTCTCAAAGCCTGTGCTCGGAGAACCTCTGTTCGTGTACCTTTCGGTCACCGAACACTCCATCAGTGCGGTCTTGATCAGAGAAGTAGGAGCGGTACAGCATCCTGTATACTACATCAGCATGGTCCTCCAAGAAGCTGAAAGGAGGTACCCCAGAGCAGAAAAACTCGCCCTCGCCCTCGTCACAGCTGCTCGGAAGCTTAGGCCCTATTTTCAGGCCCATTCCGTTTCAGTCCTAACCGATCAGCCGCTGAAATCCATCCTTCAGCGGCCAGAGGCTTCCGGCAGGTTAGTCAAGTGGGCGATAGAGCTCGGAGAGTTTGACATCAGCTTTCGACCAAGGACAGCGATCAAAGCGCAGGCACTGGCGGACTTTTGGCGCGAATGTACCCTTCCGGCCGAGCAGGATCCACTGTTGGCAGACGAGCCCCCATGGGAGCTTTATGTTGACGGATCCTCTTGTGTCACCGGAAGTGGAGCAGGTTTGGTCCTCACCTCCCCAGAGGGGTTAGAGTTCCAATACGCCCTTCGTTTCCGCTTTCCGGCCTCCAACAACGTAGCTGAATACGAAGCCTTGCTGTTCGGGATCCGCATGGCTAGGCACCTTGGAGCCATTTGGCTTAGAGTCTTTAGTGACTCCCAGCTGGTTTCCAGCCAGGTGAGCGGACAGTTCGGAGCGAGGGAACCCGGCATGGCTCAATACCTTCAACATGTCAAGAGCCAGACAGAGGGCCTCGTATACTTCGAAGTTATACATGTTCCGCGGGAGCAGAACACGCGAGCTGATGCACTGGCCAAATTGGCGTCTTCGGGTGACATCGCCCCTTCCCGCTCTGTGTTTATTGAAGAGCTCGTCTTACCAAGCACGGAGGCTGAGGTAGCTGCCATAGAAATGGGCCACCAACTCCGAGTTGGGTGGACCCTCTCTTAGCGTACTTACTCCGGGGCGAGCTGCCGCCCGAACAGGGCGAAGCTCGGAAAATCAGAATGCGCACTCAACACTTCACCCTCGTAGAAGGCAAACTGTACCGACGGTCCCTTGCTAGACCTCTTCTGCGTTGCCTCAATCCTGAGGAGGCCCTCGCGGCCACAGAAGAAGTTCACGAGGGGCTGTGCGGAAGCCATCTAGGGGGCAGAACGCTAGCGCGCAACATCATCCGAGCAGGGTTCTGGTGGCCTTCTCTTCAGAAGGATTGCATGTCCTTTGTCGGGAAATGTCCAGAATGCCAAAAGTTCGGAGAGCTCATCAAGCAGCCTGCCGAACAGCTTCACAGCCTGTTCGAGCCGCGCCCTTTCGCCAGGTGGGGCATTGATATCTTGGGTCCCTTTCCAGAGGCCCAAGGGCGGAAGAAATTCCTGTTCGTGGCCATCGATTACTTCACCAAGTGGATCGAGGCCGAACCTGTTGCCACAATCACCGAACAAGCCGCATGGAAGTTCGTATGGAAGAACCTTCTTTGCAGGTTTGGCGTCCCAAGGGTGATTACGTCTGACAACGGGAAACAGTTTGACAGCACCTTCTTCAAGCAGAAGTGCGCCGAGCTCGGGATCTACAACCACTTCACCTCCGTGGCTCATCCCCAGGCTAACGGTTTGGTCGAAAACGCCAACCGAACACTGCTGCACGGGATCCGAACGAGAGTGGAAGCCGCGGGCGGATCGTGGATCGACGAGCTCCCAAACGTCCTTTGGTGTCACCGAACGACTGCTCGGGTGGCTACAGGGGAAACACCTTTCCACTTGGCCTACGGCTCGGAAGCAGTTGTACCTCTAGAGGTGGCCCTTCCAACCATCCGAACAACCCACTTCGATGAAGCCGCCAATAACCGTGCTCTTCGAGAAAACTTGGACATGCTGGGCGAAC
Source organism: Colocasia esculenta (assembly GCA_014218235.1). Taxonomy (NCBI): domain Eukaryota; kingdom Viridiplantae; phylum Streptophyta; class Magnoliopsida; order Alismatales; family Araceae; genus Colocasia; species Colocasia esculenta. Next base: position 20,140,667 of record CM024753.1, on the reverse strand, counting down.
GACAAAGCGACGCCAGCATTCGCCTCGTTTCTTATCAGCAACGACTCGCACAATACTATAATGCGCGAGTTAGGGAAAGGCGATTCAATGTGGGAGATTTGGTTCTGCGCCGCTGTTCGGCTTCGGATCCCCGAAGAGTAGTCGGCAAACTTGCCATCAAATGGGAAGGACCTTATCAGGTCACCCACGTCCTCAGAAAAGGCTCATATAAGCTAACTACTCCTAGTGGCGAAGCTATACCCAGGACTTGGCATGTTTCTAATCTTAAGGCTTACCATTTATAAAAGCCTTCTCTTTCCAGCATCCTACCTCTCTTCTCCCAACTCCTGTCGCTACACAAGAATTTAGCATATACACCTGATCGGAATCTCTTTTTTCGGTTCCCAACGATCCGCGTTTTACATGCGATGTAGTACCCCGGAAAATCTATTAATTAAAATTTATGGATAAATTAAAATTTTATCAATTAATAAATTCAACCAATTAAAATGTACGCATTATTATCACATGCGTATAAACCCATATAAAAATTCCGTAAAAATAATATTTATACTTTAAATAATACTGTCTAATGACCCATCATTGAATTAGAACATAGAAAAATCATTTGGACTAAGTTTAAAAATTTATGCGACTTATTATCATAATTAGGAATAAGTCGGAGACCCATTATTTTATGAGCCAGAGTGATTTATAACTAAAATACCATGTGGGTAAACTTTAAATAATATGGGTTGATAGCCCATTATGATATTTGGACCAATGGACAATCTTGGCCCATTAATAAATTCTTTAATGAAAAGGATAAATAAAAACCATTAAGTAAAGTAAGTACATGGGTTGTACAATTAAGCTCACATGAGTTATTGGGCTAAGAGTATTGCCCAAATGATGAATATTAGAATATTGGTATGAATAATATTTATTCAATTTAAAAAATATGAATTTACTTGAATAAGTGTGATAAATAGATTTACATAAGGATAAATGATGAATAATTGGAATTAAATCAATACCCATTAAGTTAAATTAGTAATGGTTTTACTAATGGACCTAACATAGATTGTTGGACCCAAATAAGAAGAGCCCATCATGAGATGAGATAATTAAGCTAATTCGTACCTAAAATATTAATAAATAGAAAAGGGTTAGATAATGAGTATTTTAACTCTTAATCATCTTAAAAAGAGTCCTACCCTAGTCTAACCCAATAGGACTCTATCTAATCTAAAATTGGGATTTAGATGTGAGACAATTGGGTTAAATATAAGAGACCCAAATTAAATAGGGAAATTCGTAACTATATTATCTCTTAATTAAAAGGGGTCATTAAGCACTAATATGACTCATATATATCTTAAAAAGAGTCCACATCCCATCCTAACACATTAGCCATGAAATTAGATCTCTCCCTAAGTCAATTAGTGGATTAATGCTAGAATATGGAGATAAGTGTGTAAATTCGGAGTTAATATAAATAAATTAAAAAGGGATAAGATATGACTAAACTAGCTTATAAATGTCTCTATAAGAGTCCTAATCCTATCCTAAACTATTACCCACGAAATTAAACCTCTCCTCTATCCATTAGGTGGATAAATGGTAGAAAAATAGAGGATAATTGTGAATTTTCGAAATTTAGGAGAGAAGGGAAGAGTACGGAGTTGTGTGGACTCTATTACCACCCTATACACTTCTCATTTGACCCTAGCACCCCACATTTTCGTGGCTAGCACCCTGGAGACGAAGAGAAGGAGAGCTGGACGTGGAGAGCAAGGAGGAGGAGGCTAGAACAAGGGGGAATTTCGGATTTTCGTCATCCCAAACTAGGGTTTTCTTCCTTCACGAAAAAGGTAGGCAATCTCTCAAGCTAAAATCGTGAAATAATTACCCTAGGTAGCCTTCATGTACCTCTTCAAAAGCCCTATGATTTTGTGGTATTTCGTTCACCCATTTGGGAGAATTTAATTCGTGAAATCCTGCTGTCATTATGAACTCGAATCTCATGTTTTCTCTAATACCTTGCACGTACTTGTTCCCATGCTATGAGAAAATTCTCATTGATACTACCATGTGATAGCTTTCAAACGCCCCTGCTCTTGCTTGATTTAGATCTCCCATGAGGGAGAATTAAATCTTTGAATATCTATCAGACCTGTGCACTCGACCCTCCTTGTTTCTTTTTACCTCGTGCAAACTTGACATCATTCTATGATAAAATTATCATAAATACTACTACATTTTAGCTTTCAAACACCGCTGGTTTCAGAATTTTTCATGATGTAACATCTCTAATTAATTCATTGAACTCTGACTGCACCTGTTTAGGTCACCGAAAAGTAACCTAATCAATGCATGTCTAAACCTTGTTTATTTTCAAATTAATCATGCATGTTGATAGATATACATGTCTACTTTCGTTTAAAACTGGTTTCATGCTTTTTGGACCACCGTACTATTTTATATGGAATTTAGAACGTCCCTATATCATAGAGGACTCGCCCAGAGAAAAAGGGAAAAACCAGGACCGCCCCTGTTATCGCGGCGGCGCGATATGCCGCGATAAGAGGAGTGTCGCGGTCGGCCTTCAGGCCGCGTCATGAACGCGACGGGCCTCGCCGCCGCGTTCCCATCCCGAACCAGGCCAGACCGGCCGGTTCGCCTGTCGCGCCAGGCCGCACCACCGCGACCTGAACCGCGACAGGATACCCCGTCGCGACACTATGAGTAACGCGTCCATGCACCCCGTGGCCTTCTTAAAATTTTGGCCAGAATCTCATATTATGCATATAACCCTGCTTTATTTGTCATATAACCCTTATACAAGTTAAACCACGTATTGTTAAGCTTAATAATCGACCTGAATATTTTTATTTAAATAATTCTTGTTAATTTAAAAGCCGTGAGCACGACTTGTCATATCCTCAAGATTTCTTTACACTTGCACACTCATAACATTGTAAATTGCCATTGACCTGATAAATTACACAATAATGTATTCGGTAAATTATCGAAATATATGATTAAATTATCCTATTTTGTTAATACAATTGTTTCTGTATTGACCGTCGCGTTTTATCTACCGTTACCGTTTTCCCTCGGCCTTCGAGCACTCGAGGCACGACGAACCCGTTTTACACACTTTCCCTTGACTTGGACCACCTCTCCACCGAGAATACTCTCGACTGGACTAGGGAATCCTGTCAAGACCTCCGTAAGTCTTCTTGGCTTTGGCGCACGTCCTTAGTCAACGAGCTGGTTGTACCCTAAAACCCGTTACACCTTAGGGATCAGGACGATCCATGGCCTTATGTTCTCTCCTTATCTTGCGATCACACGGACCATCTAGCCTGTGTTCATAGCACGACTAGTGGGCGGTTGTGACTTCCACCAGACTGCCGGTACCTGACTTGGTGCCGTGCACCGTTACTATCGTGTGTTTCTCGTCATTTTACACATATGTCCTATCTCATCTGATATCTTGTTACTCTCATGTGTTCACGTTCTCTCTACACTCTCGTCTAGTTCATCTACTACTCTCATCTATTCTTGTACTCTCTTGGCCATTTGTGATTGTCTAAGATAACAACATGACTATGCTAGGCAACATAATAAGGCCCGATCTGGTCCTTGGGAGGAGCACCTGAAAGGCTATAACTCGCGGGGGTCTAATGATCAGGTGATGGCATACACCAAACGCATGACTATCAAGATTTAATCTAAGACAATTCACAAACATTCCTGTACATGATACTTGACTTGTGTTGATAAAATGATCGACCAAACGCATGTTACTGCTTTACTTCTATCGTGACTAGTGCACTGTTGTGCACGTTGCAACCATACACGCTATCACGTTACACGCTATCTCGTTACACGCTATCTCGTTACACGACCAGTTCTTTATCATCCTAGTTTTGCAATAATCTTTTGAAATGTATTACCGTTCACGTGTTATCTTGTACTATTACTCTCTTGACTATACTTGATCGTCTCTCTAGTTAACCTGCGTTACAAGACATTAATCACTTAAGCATGCTTGTTTACACGAGATTTAAGTCCTACTGAGCGTTATCGCTCACCCTTAGTTATTTGTTATATGTTTCAGGTAGTCAGGTGATGACCTTACACACAACAAGGGGATTGGACTGGAGTGATGAGCGTCCTGAAGTCATAGTGATGGAATGTCCTTAGTACCTTAGAGTCTAGTTAGATATTTGCTTTAGATTTCTTTTCCAATGTAATAAAGTCATTGAGCCCGGTGTTTTGGCTCTGAATTAGTGGTTGTAATAGTTTAGATGAATTCAATAAAATGATGATTTATTGCAATTATTGTTCATTAGTTGCTCTGATATTTGCGAATGTATGCGCAATTTACATTACCATACTCGTTGTTCATGCCTCCCCGATTTATTCCGCTGCTAAATTGGCGGGGCATGACATGCGATGCTTATGAGGCCTTGCGGATTCCGATCCGAGCAGGAACAATCATAAAGGGAAGAAGATAAAGAAAGTGAAGCTACAGAACAATCTCATGAACAGAAAATTTCATTCACAAAAAGTTTCTTTTTTACAAGCCCTTTTCGGCCGCGGTTACAAAGAGGAGAGTACAAGAAGAACAAGGAGCATAAAGATCAAGGGGCTTGCTGAGAAGGGCCGGCGCCATCATCCGAAGGGGCATTCGCCCAGACTGGAATTGTGCAAACTGCACACCATCCAAGCGAGTGTCCTGGTGCGACGTCGGCACTCCCGAACAGCAGCCTCAAAGGCTTCTCGGGCGCGTTCAACCAGGAAGAGTTCTCCGAGGTCCTTCCGGCATTCAGACCCACTCGGTAGCAGCGGGCCCCATACTGCTCCAAGTCTTCTTTGTATTCTGTCCCAGCCTTAAACTCAGCAACGGCACGGGCTCCCGCGTCCGCTATCACCTTGACCAGGGCTTCCTTCTCGGCCCGCGCCAAGGTGGCCTCGAGCTCTGAGGCCTGGAGCGCGGCCTTGAGGTTCTTTACCTCCTCCTCCAGCGCCATCTCGCGAGCTTTATGCCTCGCGGAGAGGTCCTCAAAGAAAGCTACCCGCGCCTCATTCAGATATTTTTGCTTCTGACCCCGAGCAGCTAGAGCCTTGAGGGTGCCTAGCGACTTGGACATGTCATCCGCAAGCGCCTCCAGATCAACATCGCTCATGTCCTTGTCCCCTAGGCCCTCTGGTTGGTAACCTTCCACAGTCCTCTCCGGAGTCAGCTCGGAAGGAAGGTCCAAGCACCTAGCCAGCTGTTCGAGTCGGGAGGCAGTGGGGCTCGTGGGCAGCTTCCTAGGTGACACCTCAACACGGAGAAGCGTCACCTCCAGCGCAGCCACCGAGGGCACCTCGGGGAGTCTTCGGTGTAGCAACCTCCGTCAGAGGCCTGGTGTCGTCCCCGGAGCTCTCGTCCCCAGCCGCAGCAGCGGCAGACGAGATCGGAACGTCGTCAATCACAAAGCCTTCCGGCCGGCCCGACCCGGAGGTCGTGGCAGCAACGTCCGTCGAAGCTGAAGCTCGACTCGCCCCAGCGGCCTCCTGCCTTGGCGACGGCCCCATCTCCCCTCTGTCCTCGGTAGCGGAGGCTGCAAGGGCTGCTGCACGGCCCTCCTCGGCATTTCCAGGAGCTTGAGCGTTCTTGTCCCCGAGGACGGCTGCACTCTCGCCGACTACACGGCTTTCAGTGATCACCGAGGTAGGGGGCATGGGGGGCAGGATGTCTTCACTCCTTTGTGGAATATCCCCATCCCGGACTGCGGAGATCCCCAGAAGAACTGCCTCGCCAGAACCACAAACAGCCGCCGGCGTAGGAGTGAGGTCCGGGGCGACCGCCCCGTCCTCGGCACTAAGCTGTGCGCCCTCATCTGGCGTGCCACCCTGCTCGGCGCCCCCTTCACCGGGCAGAACTTCTTGGACCTCATGCACCGGTGACTTCGCCCGCCCTCCGAAGCGGTCCGATTCATCGCTGACCATTATCAGGCCCAGTTCGGCGGACATCTTCATGACCGCCTCCGAACGGTCCACGGCTGGAGTTGCGGGCGCCCTCTCCTCGGACGTCCCCGTACGCTGGTGAGATCTTCGAGCCAATAGAGGCTCAAGATCCTCCTCTGTTTCTTCTTCCACTTCCGCGGCGCCTTCTGCAACGCGCGGCATCGGCTTCGTCATCTTCCTCTTCCTGCGAGCTCGGGGCTCGTCGGATACCCCTTCTTCGGAAGAGCGGCCCCCGGCCTGCGACTCCACCACGGCCGCCTTGCGCTTCTCCTTCCTCTTCACCTGAGGGAGAGAAGTCGCCCCTGCGGTCGTCGCCGTCTCAAGTGCCTTCTTCACGGCACCTCCTCGCGCTATGGCCTTCGCTCCCTGCGCGGGCCCCTTGGCGGAGCCTCCCTCGTCCATCCTTATTGAACAAAGGCTAACGGGGATCATCTCAGCATAGTCGGCCATCTCCTTCTGGTCCCGACCAGCAGCTATTTCTTCATCGTCTGAAAAAGGCAGGAGAAGGATTAAAACCCATGTATGCAGAAAAAGAAAACGAGCAGAGCAGCGGAATACTTACCCCAGGTGCGACTAAGCTTGTATTTCACAAGCTTGTACTCGGCCAGGTACCCCTCAGCGTGGCTCACCCCGACCGTGTTCAGCAACTGGGAGGCCGCGGATGCCTCCTTAATCAAGAAAGGGGGCATGTCCGCCCTCCTCAGGGGCTCCACCACCCTCACGGGGAAATCCCACTCGGGAATGTTCGCTCCTTGTCGTCGCCCCACGGAGAAGAGGCGCCGCCCTGTCCACCCCTTGTTGTTGGACAGTCTGGGCGAAAAGTTGACCCGCATCCGGTTGGTACGGTGTTTCACGTACACGATCCCCATCCCGGACTGCGGAGAGCACGCCAGGCTGAAGTGATTACAGAAGATCTCCACAGTCGCTTCGATCTTCTTCTTCCTACATATGATGCAGAAAACGAAGATGGTCCTCCACGAGTTGGGCGTCAGCTGAATCGGCGCCACTTTCCAACTTCGGAGTAGCTCCTTTGCAATCTCCGGCATCGGCAGCCGGAGACCAGCCTCTAGCAGGTCCAAAGAGAGCACGAAGCACCCCGGTTTCAGGGTTAGATGCGACTCGTCCTCGCGCATCAAGACGATGTCGTACTCTTCACCTATCCGGAAACGCTCACGGAGACCCTCAAAGCTCCGGTACTTTGACGCTTTCGCTGCCACCGGCGGCATCCCGCTGACCTCGACGATTTCCTTTCCCTTCTGAGCCATCGCCGGAAAGCGGAGAGCGCAACGCAAGAAGGAGAAGGAGAACAGGAGCGGAGGAAAGCTCGAAGGAGAAGGAGGCGGACGACTTGGGAAGCAGTAGACTCTGGAAAAACTTTCGGAGACGAAGACCCCGCTCTCAACCCCTCCCCTTCCTTATAAGGAAGGTGAGGCGCGAAATTCGAAGCGTGGCTGGGAACGGCGTTTCCCTCCACTTCAAGTCTCCTCAAGATTGACCCGCGGGTGACCGTTCGGGCTTGGCGTGTGACGTTTCGGGTTCGACACGACCCACGTGGTCATCATGAAAGCCCCGTGTTCGAGGTAAACCCCTCTGCAATGGCGTCACTACAGGCCTGTTCGGATCTCCGAGGACGATACCGCATTTATTGCGGAGATGACGCCCGAGCAGGTCGCCGCCCTCAAGCGCTCCGGCTTCCGAGCCACTTGAGGGCGTGGGGGGCAAGTGTGGTGGCTGTTTTCCGCCACCTAGGCCCATCACGTCAAGGCCCATCAACGCCTTCCCTTTCGGTCGTGGCCTCCTCACACGGTCCCACGCTTCCGTACGGATCAGACGAAAGGGGACCCACACACCGATCATCCTTGGCGAAGCACTGCCGAGCTCGTCAGCAGGCGGCTTCCGGACAAGGACCTCAACCCTACCGAGCGGAACAACCCTGGGTATCACCGAACAGCATGTTCGACCCCCCCTGTGGGTCACCTGCTCGGAAGGTGTTCCCAAAGAATGCCGAGCAGGTTCTTTGGTCTGCGGCGCGGTTGTAACCGTCCCGGGCCACGTACTCCACCATCAAGAGGCACGAACTGCCTGGCAGCCCAACGGGCGCCTGAGCGCATAACTCCTCCCATTATGTACGCCCATCACGGCGCCTTTTCAGGCACGATCTACCAACGTTACGCACGTTGGCCCTGGCTCCGACGCCTATAAAAGCACAGGTACAGTACCATGCGACGGTACGTTCTCTTCCTCACGCGAACACACCCTTGCATTCCGAAACCCCCTGCCTTACAAGCTCTCCACTGACTTAGGCATCGGAGGGTTTTCCCGGTTTTCACCGGGCCCCCTGATCCTCTTCTGGTCTTGCAGGCTCTTGTCCTCACCGGCGATCGTCTTCCCTATTCTTTCTAGTGGAGGCCCGTTTGGCTCAGGCCCAAACAGGATTACACCACCACACCTATAATTATGACTTACCTAATTACATAGTTACATAGTTTTAGAAGGATTTGCCTAATTATTTTATAACCGTTATCCCAAAAGTGTGTAAGTACGTACTTACACAGTTACATATAAATCCTGTAATTGTGTAACTTACCCAGTTACACATGCAAGTATGTAATTACATACTTACACAGTTACACATGAAACTATGTAACTACATAGAAATTTTATAAGTTTGTAACTCTATAATTAAGACTTACCTAATTACATAGTTACATAGTTTTGAAAGGATTTATCTAATTATTTTATAACTGTTATCCCAAAAGTGTGTAAGTACGTATTTACATAGTTACATATAAATCCTGTAATTGTGTAACTTATCCAGTTACACATGTAACTGTGTTACCCAGTTACACATGTAAGTATGTAATTACATACTTACACAGTTACACATGAAACTATGTAACTACATAGAAATTTTATAAGTTTATAACTCTATAATTATGGCTTACCTAATTACAAAGTTACATAGTTTTAGAAAGATTTAACTAATTATTTTAATTCGTAATATATCAATAATGTGTAACTGCGTAAGTACGTACTTACACAGTTACATGTGTAACTGGGTAAGTATGTAAATTCTGTAATTGTGTAACTTACCCAGTTACACATGTAAGTATGTAATCATGTAAGTATGTAAATTCTGTAACTGTGTAACTTACCCAGTTATACATGTAAGTATGTGTAACGTCCCGAAAAATTTTAATTGTAAGAATTATGAATAATATGGTCATTATATATTATGATTGACATTAAATTGAAATAATTAGAATTTGGGCTTAATTAGTGGTAATATACATTACCTCAGTGTCGTACACAGAGGTGTGCGCTCCGACAGGGTGACACCGAAAAACTATAACGAAATAAAAATCCGAGGACACCATAATTTTTTTAAAAATATGGAGATATTAGAAATGTAAATATCCAGATTTTTTGACGTACGGATTTCGAGATTAAACGGACGCAACTATTTTTCAGGTAATTTAACACCCTGTGTAAAATAAAATCTAAAAATTAAACTAAAATTACCATAATTTATAAACCTATCACATTAGTCTATGGTTAAAATCTTAACATAAACGAACATCGTTTGAATATATAAAAATGTAGACAATTGGACCAGCCGAACTATTGTTCAATTACGGTGGGGAATTTCTGAGATTTTTGGGCTGTCTCCTGAGTTCCATTCTGCTTGACAGTGGCTGTTGACAGCCAGGCTATCGACAGACACTATTAGGACCCCATTTAAACTAATTTTTAATAGATATTTACTGTTAATTTAAGTTTGATAAACGGTTTGGGTTTTCTGACGTCTAGGGCAGGGACCTGAAATTAATTCTCCCAAAAAACTATAAATTGCAAAATGCCATCTTACAAAATCTGATTTTAAAATATAAATTTAAAACTAAGAAGAAAAAAAAAAACAGGTATTTACTGTCGTGTTGTTGCTTCTGGTTGCCCCTCCCTATCTTCTTCGCTTCGCTCTGTGTTGCGCCGGGAGCTGCAGCTGACGACGGAGACGATGGCGCTCGCCCCCACCATGACGACGACGAACGGTGAATATACCCACGTCACTGCCCAATTCTCTGCACTTTCCGTGGGCAACGCCGGCCCCCTGGAAGAACTACCTGTCGTGGACAATGCCGGGTCACCCAGCCGACGCCGCGGACGGGATGGCAGAGCCACCCTGGGGGCGCCTTGGCCGAAGAACCCCGCTCCATCCATGGTCATGCCCTTCTTCCACTGGCTATCTCTCTCTAGAATGGGATGCCAATGTCACCTTCCTTCCTCTCTCTTTCAATGGGGTTCCAATGAAGGTCGCATTCTTCCTCTCCCTTTCTCTCTCTAGAACGGGGGGATTTTATAAGTTTAAATGGGGTCCTGATAGTGTCTGTCGATAGCCACTGTCAGGCAAAATGGAATCCAGGAGGCAGCCCAAAAATCTCAGAATGCTACGCGAGCGATAATGACGGGAGATGAATCGACAATTTGCATAGCGCAGGCGTGCCAGCCACGAAGTGGCAACCAAGTGTTCTGCCTTCGAGAGTCGAAAGACTTTAAGTCTATTGTGCGCACCGTTTGACTTCGTTAAACGAAAGTCGAGATCGGGTCGGGACCAAGATCCTGCCGTCGCCTAGACGCAACGGCGTTAATTACATCTCTCTAAGAGAGAAAATCCTTGATTAATCGCCAGATTAGAAAGTCTCATGGTCTTAAAACGGAAACATCCGATAAAAGATATACGTGGAAATGCAAATCTAACTGCGCGAGACGATTAGAATATAACACTCGACACATTTTTTTTATTTCAAGATCGTTTAAAGAGTTGGGTTGGTTTCAACATTATTTGATTTGACTTATTTTCTTTTGGATTTTCTTATTGAGTTTGGTCTTTTATTAGGGCTACCTTTTTTATCGATCGGCATTTTGATTTGATTTAATTCTTTTGATTTGATGTGAGGTTTTATTTGATTTCATATTTCTCTTTATTTGAATTTTTATTTCTATTGATTTCTTTAAGTTTGCAATTCATTTAATTTTTTTTTAATTCCAAGTTAGAAGTGTAACCTAGAATTATCTGGTTTAATTTTTTGTTCAAGACTATTTGATTTGATCTATTTTAAGTTTATCCAGAGTCTATTTTAAAGTTGTTTTTTTGTTGCATTTATTTCAATTGTTAGATTAAGTTTATAATTGTTCCTGTTCTCGTATTATTTGATTTAAATTTCTTTTTTATTATTTTTTTATTTTTTTATTTAAAATCATGGTCTTTAAACTCCCCATTTTTATGCTGATTTATTTATTTGTTTATTTTTTAATTATTCCTTTTGCTGTTTTTTTTAAAATTATCTTATCATCCTGTTTTCTTCTCATTTATGGCTAGTTAAAGGGGGGAGATGGCCAATATGCATGTGTGTGCGTGAGTGGGTTTGCATGCATGCATTTGATTGTGGGAGTGAGTTGTGAGTTGGGAACGGTGTGGGATTTAAATGGTTTTTTTTTTTTTTGAGGTGGGTCGGCTGGAGCTTTGTAGGAGTGTGTGTATGTGTGTGTATAGGTGGAGCGTGGGCTGAAACAGCAAGTTTAAATGGGAGTCTGTGCGTGGGTGTAGGTGGTTCGGCTGGGGAGTGGGTTGGCCAGGATTTTGAGTCGGCCAAGGGGTGAGTCGGCCACGGGTGTGGGTCGATAGAGAACCTTATGGTTTCCATGGAGAGGCGGGTTGGTGGTCTCTGGTTTGGTGGAAATGGGATTTTTTTTGTGTTATTTATTTTCTATTATTATTATTATTATGTTTGTTTTTTTATTTATAGATTTATTATTTTTTGTTATTATTATTATCCTTCTTTATTTCTGTCTTATTATTTCTGTTAACAGCACTGCTATATGATTTTATTGCAGCCAGGCCATTGAGTCGGTCCAGGAGCACTGCCGGATCACCGGTTCAAATCTCCCCACCGACTCGGACTCACCAGCCAGAAACACAGAATAGTGTGACACTCATAGAAAAAAAAAATCGGCAGCACCTCCCCCGGACTCATGGGATGTGGGGGAGGTCACGGTATCCATCTACCACAATGGAGATGATACCAAAACAAGGTGTTAGCCGCGCGCAGCGCCACCCAAACGGCACACGGTGCCGGTCCTCGAGGCATGGCCATGGAGGAACCGATGAGTACCGAGACCGAAAATAGTCCGATGGACAACCCGATAATGTATGAGTCTAGGAACTCGGGCATAGATATCATGTTATCTAACCCGAGGTCTCATAGAGCCTCATTTTTTATGTGAGATGGCAGCCCCCGTTTGCGACAGAATGGCATTCAAATCACGGTGGAACGACGTGAAACTTTTATGGGATGGGCCAAAGTGTGTCTCGATCGATTCCAAACTCTTACATGAGCGAAACTCATGCCGATCGGCCTCAAATCGTGGAAAACACGAATACTGCCCGGGTGAGTTGGCAGCCAGCCAGGTGAGTTGGCAGCCCTTGTCTGCACCGGAACCACATTCAAATCACGTCGGAATGGTGTGAAATTTTTATGGGATGCGGCAAGGCGTGTCTCGGTCGATTCCAAACTCTTACACGAGCGAAATCTCATGCCGATCGGCCTCAAATCGCGGAAAACACGGGTGCTGCCCAGGTGAGTTTGCAGCCAGGTGAGTTGGCAGCCCTTGTCTTGCGGCAGCTCGTCCACCCCGATCCCTTTCCATCCTAAGGACCAAGCCCTTATAAAAAGGCACGGGTGCCCACGAAAGAAAGGTACGCTATTCATAGCACAAAATTCTCTCTCTATTCTCTCTCTTTACAACCTTCACTGACTTGATCGTCGGAGTGTCCGACCGCCGAGGAGTCTCGGTGGTTTTTTGCAGGTCGGATTCTCTTCTCCGACGACAGCGCGGCGCGGCCAATCCCTCGGGACCCACCCTGCTCGACTCCGACCGACGATCCTTGCTGATTATTCCAGTAACAAGACCCATAAAAATTAAAGGACCAATTATACATGGCTTGTTTTCATTTTACACCGGTTTTGGAACGTCTTACTGTCATTTCATATTTCTAGAAGTCCTTTAAAAGAACGAGCAATTGTCTCCACACTCTTTTTTGCTATTGTGAGAACCCTCCTCAGATATTCTTCATGTTAAATTGAAACTCTTTCCCAAACACTTCTATAATCTCTGTAAGACGGGAGAGGAGGTCAAGATCAGATACCCATCATCCCTGAAACAGGATGAGGAAATCCTACCCGCTGAACGGCAAGCAGTTTCGCAAATCTTTGCCTCCTCCATTTCCCTGCAAATGCTAATTTATTCCCCCGCTCCATCCTCTCCACCGCGCTGGTAGCTGCTTCCCCTCCTTACCAGCAAGCTAGCTAGCTAGCTGCTCGTAAATACCCTCCTTCCATCGCCGGTCCGTGCCACCATTACCATCTTTGAGGAGATCTTCGCTTCTCTTTTTCTCAAACATCTCCAAATCTCCTATACACCACCTTGGACAGATCACAGTCCAAGTCTATCCTTTCTACTTTAATGGCAAAACCCTGTAGCCTTTTGCGAGTGTTTTCTTTTCAGCTACATAAACTAACATTGGGCATAAACCATTGTTCCGTGGAAACATGCCCATACATAATGCTTGTGTCCGGTGGAGATATGTAACCAAGTCCTTGATCTAGTTTACCTGGTACCCAGGCCGAGCATGCGAACGAATAATGAGACCGTGGAGGACATTGTCATTTGCTTAATTAAGACTCAAAAATATAAACAGAAAAAAAAAGGTACATATAATTCAGCTGGACACAACCCCAAGTCCAACTCATAATATAGAAAGAGAGACTAACTAGCACTACGGAAACTCCTGACCCAAGTACAAAATTATAATTGAACGACAAAGGATCGAGTCCGTCTCTTCAGCGGATGATCAAAATACATAGAGCTGTGAGAAGAACATCATCTAGGAACATCCATGCTCTGAATTAATAATGTTATATTTCTTCCAGCTTTGAGTTGAATCTTTCTTGGTCGGCAGAGTTGTCCCACTCCAACCCATCCCACCACACTTTCTGTCCTTTGATCGCCCTTATGTTCTTGGCACTTTGGGGTCCGAAGGGAAGCCGTTTCAGCTGGGGGCATTCCAACACTTTGAGGGATTGCAAAGAAGGAAGAAGCAACGGGCGCGTGCTGATGCTCGTCAGTGATGGAAGACGAGAGAGAGACATGTGACTCAGGCTTGGGAACGGAATGAGGTAGTCATCGTCGTGCGAGAGGCCGCCTTCGTCAAGTAGCAGTGCCGTCACCCCATTGCATTCGGCTACATTGAGTATCTCAAGGGAGGGTAGCCGACTAACCCAGGTCAGCTCCGCGATCCCATCAGAATTTTTGATGTGCAGTTCTCGTAATCTGGGGAAGAGAAACTCCGAGCCCTGGTTAAGCATGGAAATCTTGGCCTTCCTAAATGACTGGACGGAGAGGACCTGCAGATTCTGGAATAGGCCAAGGTAAAATCGGAGCTCTACCTCCACTGGATCTTCGGGATTCCCCTCAAGATAGAGTTCTCTCAGATTCCACAGCCTGGCAATTAGCTCAGGGACGATGACCCCCGCCGGTGGTGGGGAACCACGGCAGACATGTACATTAAGATGCCTTGTGGATCGTCGCAGCACCGGTGAAGCCACAATCACGTAGAGTGATGCCCAAGAACAAGGAGGAAGATGCAATTCACAAAGTCTTCTCAGGTTTGCAAGGTCGGACAGCTCCAACTGTGGGTGGCGGGTGTCATCACCAAACTGATAGCCGGAAAACGCCATATCGAGGACTTGGAGGTGGGACAGAGGTGATAAGGCTTCTGGGGGGATCGATGTCAGACTATGAATGTCCCTCAAGAGTAGCTGTCTCAGATTGGTCAAGAGCCCTAATTCCACGGGGAGGGAGGTGAAGTCATTATGTGATAAGCAGAGATATTGCAAAGAAATCAGTGAAGTGATCTCAATTGGAAACTCTAAGAGACCCGTGCGGGCGAGATTAAGGACTCTGAGGGCGGGCATGCTTGTAGAGGTAAAGAAACCTTTCGGAACATTCCTTGCAAGTTTACTACCTTGCAATAGAAGAGTTGTCAAGTTTTGGAAAGACAGATTCCAACGAGGAGAAGAAGATGGCGGTTCTTCTATCGTCTCATTGTCGATCAAGGAAATCCTTGTTGCATTTTCCCAATTGCTTAATTGGGGAACCTGGGAAGGATTATTATTAGAGCCTGCCAGCACCATAAAATCTTGTTGGGCTATCCACAACGCCATATCTCGGACGATCTCATGCAACATCACGGAATCATCGGAGACCTCCCCCAATAGACAGGCATCCTGGAGTTCAATGATCAGTGCAAAACCTCTGCAACGAGTATCCTCGATATCATATTCCTCAAAGTCCTCGAGATCAAGAAAACCTTCACATATCCAGTAGTCTATGATCTGCTCTTTAGGAATGACTTTACCCTTCGGAAATATGGCAAAATATAAAAGGCATTTTTGCAATGCTTCATCTTTCAACATTTCAAAACTATACTTTAAGGATCGGAGGACTCTTTGCATACCTGGAGAAAGCTCTGCAGGGTGATGATCCAACTTGTTCATTGCATCTCGCCAATCATCTGCGGTTTTGGCTTTGACCATCGCCCTCCCGACAGTGATGAGGGCAATTGGCAGGCCTCTGTATCTTTCCACGACCTCCTTTGCAAGTGGTTGTATGTCTGGGTTGTCAAGAATAGGAGCTGTTTTGCCAAATTTCGATCGGAATAGCTTCCTTGATCTTTCAGCATCTAAGAAACCAACTTTCACCATCACATCAGCATCCATTTCCCGACAGACTTGTTTGGAGCGCGTGGTAAAGAGGATCTTGCTTTTGTTAAAAGGGATCCCGATCTCCTCAAAGTTCAGCTTCTCCCACACATCATCTAGAAGCAATACGAATCGCTTCTGGGAGAGCACACTGAAGAGCATTTCCTTCGGAGCATCGGAGGGCAGCTTCAACCAGAGCCGATCTGCAATACTCTTTTGGATAGTGGAGATTTGAACATCCCGTGACACCGTCACCCAGATTACCACTTCAAATATTTCTCTGCAGGCTTCTCCCAGCAAGAACTCGTTATTGATTATTTTGAGGATGGAGGTTTTGCCCACCCCGCCCATCCCATATATGCCGATGATTCCAACACCATCGTCCATTATGTAACTCGCCACTCGCTGCAAAACCTCCTCCCTACCCACGAGGGTGGAGCTGGAAGTCTCAGATGGAACCTGCTGAATACCACTCGATAACAGACCACCAGTGCTTAAGAAATTCCCTTCCTCATTGAGCCTCCTCGCCCACCTCAGTAGTTCCGCTGCAGTATACCCAAGGCAAAATCCGGCGAGACAGAAGCAGTGGCTTTCAAAGGATCTTTGAAAATTGGAGGCATCGATAGCAAGACTTGCCACCCTCCTCATCCACCCGAGCAAGCGGTTCGTCACCCTTGCCCCGTCCTGACGTGCCTCTCTCTCCGCTTGGTACAGCAGATCGTCCCGCAGCGCTTCCAGCCTTTCTATCTCCTCGGCGAGCTGCTCGGCATTTCGTGGGAGGAGGACGGCGTTCACCGGCAAGCCTAAGGTGTAATCCCAAACTGCGGTGAACAGGTTCCCCACCCTGTCGGCGATGGCGTTTACCGCAGCAGGTAGGATTGCTGCTGCAATCGGATCCGCCATTTTCAGGGAGGCTGATGGCGGTGAATGGAGATTGTTTTGAAATAGGAGAGAAGATGGGGAAAACAGGGAGTGTGTGTTCCTATAGGATCATCGGTGGAGGTGGTTCTGCCCAATGTTACTTGGAAAGTTCAGAGCTAAAGAGAGACTTCCAAAGGGGCGAAGGATTTTGTCAGAAGTGTCTAAGGTGGTGCCTCCGACCGAATGTTTGGAAAGTCACACGGGGTGGCGGAGGCGACGAGGATGTTTAGGGAAGAAGAGAGGAGAAGATCTCCCGGTGGTGGCGGCGGTGCCGGCGAGGCCGAGAAGAAGAGAAGATCTATTTATATTCAAAGGCTCTGTTGGCGGGCGGCGATAGAAAGGAGGGTCATGAGCAGCCAGCTAGCAAGGAAACCGCTTGCCTTTCGGCTGCTGGTGCTGGGCAACCATTTAATAATATGCAGTCTTCCGGGGCCAAATTTGTTAGACTTGTTCAAGTTTTAAAATTAAATTTTAATGGGAGGCACACCACCTAGTTTCCAGATCTGGACTGAAGTCATTAAATAAGATGTCCTTAATCTCACGTCTGACCATGGCTATAACTGCTTTAATTAGTGCAGCTCATATCAGGGAGATAATTTTAACATGAAGGTCATATAAATATTGCATTACTATGTACTTCAAAATCACATCACTCGTTGATATGTTAAATTTTACATTTACTTCATCATAATATCAGTATATTTAAACGAACACTGAAAATCATCAAATTCAATGTAAAACTTGATTGATGGTAAAACGCCAATAATACAAGTACATGGGAAGAAGTATGTATGTAAAATGGTTGGTTCAGCAACGAGGTTTAATTTGGTACAGCTCGGACCCTTCACAATTGGGAATGCATTAGAGTACACTCTGGCCTGCTGCACGCCGGCAATCGAATTGAACAGGGCTTCCGTTCTGTTCAACATCATTTTCAATCGAATTGAATTAAGCCGATCTAAAGTTTAGAATCGAATTAAACTGAAATTCATATACACCAAAATAATTCGATTTTGTTTAGTTCAGTTCACGGTTGTTTCAGTCTTTTGAAGGTTTTTAGGGTTGTTGGTTCTTATTAATTCTGTAGCTGCTCCCTATTTGGACATAATTTTTTGAACTTGTCTTATTATTTTGATTATGGACTTTTAGTCATTTTACAACTTAACATATATAAGTTAATCAAATGAATTTAGAAAGTAAAAAAAAAAACTCACATTAAAAAAATAAAAAAAGAATGAAGATTTTAAAATTTTGGATTGTGGTCTCTCGACAACATCTCATATTAGAATTGTTCACTACCTCGGCGGGATGGACACTAGGTGGGTTTTTTTTTTTTTTGTTGGGGGGGGGGGGGGGGGGGGTCGATATCTGGTGAGGTCATTGTTGCACCAAAAACAAAAAACATTTCATATAACAAAAAAAAAGTTAATAACATAACTAGAACCAACTCTTTTTATTTTATATTCATATTGAGAAAGTATAATATAAAAATTAGTGAGAAAAATAGTAAAAATAAAATTCAATGAGTAAAATGATGAGATTAAAAATTAGTGAGAATATAGAACATGTCGTGTGGAGGGGCACGGCCCCCAATGTATTTAATATATCTTTTGATTATTTTTTTACCCTCAAATAATACACACAAATAAATATTATATTATTGTGTGCACTAAATAGATATTTGTGTGCGATAGATGAGTATTTATATGTATGTTTGAGGGTAAAAAAATCAAAATGTGTATTAAATATATCGGGGGCCGTGCCCCTCCACATGGCACGATGTGGAAGGGCACGGTCCCTCCACATCTAGCCTGGAGCATAATATTACTCATAAAAATCAGTTAAAAAATAATAAATATAAATGTCAATGAGAAAAATAGTGAAAGATAGTTACTTACCGACTATCCATTAGCATTTTTTTTTATTGAAACATCTCAAATCCGCTATTTTATTGATAAAATCAGTTAAAAAGAGGTGGCAAAAATCATAAACAACTCGGGTGGCATAGGCCAATCAAGAAAGATCATGACAAAAAGGCAAAATTAGGCTAATAGACTAATTAGATTTCTGTAGATGATTGCTAAAAAATAAGTAGGGCAAATTAATTAATAGTTCATGACTATAGTAGAGGAGATTTTTATTGTAACATGATTTAACGTATACTGTAACAAACGATAACACTTACTGTAAAGAATTACAGTTCTATTAAGAACTAAAAAATAAGTCAAATATTTAATAAGAGTTTTTAATTAATTTGTCCAAATAAATATGTCGAAGAACAATTCAAAGATGAAGGCAAGAATGCCAATAGTAATGCTTAACATCATCATCCTTTTGTTTCTTAATTTTCGAGGTGCAATTTTGCTCTAGACATGAAGATGATGTCAGTTTTCGCACAAGCTCAACAATAGTAATAAATATAAGTATAAAAATCAGCTAAAATTTTCTGTAAAAACTAGTGAAAATAAAAATCAGAAAAATTAGTAAGAACAAATCATTAAAAATTGATTGATTATTTGGTTCCCATAGTTCAATTCGGATTATTAAAATTTATTTAGTTTGGTTGAATCATTAACTTGAATTCTAACATTTTGAATTGAATTGAACCAAAAATTTTGATTCGATTCTATTAGATTTCTTGATTCAAACTGAAAAAATGAACAACCATACGGAGTCCTTCACTTCACCATTTGGCGGCGGTTGGGCGGTCCGATCGCTCTAGAACTTGACCGTCATATTTTAAGTTCTGGTCTATATATATATTCATGGGAAGGATGAAATCATAGGATAATCGACGGCGTACTCTTCTGAGACATCAAGCAAGATATAGGAGTAGATTCGGTAGGCAGGCAGGCTGGTAAATAGTCCACTTTAAAAAAAAAAATTACATCATTCTTAGGAAATTTTTTATAACTTGCTCTCTATAAGAATTGAACCTTGGCTTTTTCAAAATATAAATAGAGGGAAAACCACTACCGCTAGACCATTTATTAAGTACAAACAGATCGTCCATTTGTTGCAAGTTGCAATGAGGTGGGATCCATGCAACTTGATAAGAAGAAGACGACCAAGCCAAAGCTTGACAATTTCTCATCTCTTTGTATGGAGTGCTAATTAAAGTCCATAAGCTTGCCATCCTTGTCATTTCACTCCCCAACGTCTTCCATCGTAATTCACTAATAATGTTAGTGTGGAAGGCCACCCACAAATTGTTCCATTCTTAATAACGGGCTCAAGGCATCGCTTTCACAACTAAGAAGATCACATGCAAATGGGCCCTTTTTTTTCTTCTGAATATTAGATTAATATTGTACGCTTGTGTTGAGATACTTCTCGTGCAGGGGTTATCTCGCCGTAAAGATTCTAGATGATCTTGAGTTGGGGTCTTAGAGATTATAGAATAGTTGGTGACACAGCATATATTTGCACATCACTCAATCATACATATTTTTCAATCCACCTCTTCATGTTTCCTGTAAAAAAAAAATGATGTTTCAATCCGAGCAAGCCACGACCTTGCATTGGCATCACCAATTTTCATGGTACTATTACATTTCCTTGTCCTCTTTAACGCTGTCATGTCTTGTACTCATCCTTTCTTATTGATCTGAAGACCACTTTGTAGGATGAAGGATTTAACTTAAGTGTCTATCTCTGAATGTTTTATTTATGAACTTCTTTGATAGATATTTTTTTAAGATGAGGGTTGTTTTTTGTTTTTTTTTTCTAATTAGGATCGGTTCTTTTCTGAATGATTGGCTCAAAACATCACTTTCAGAACCAGGAACCAAGAATCTCATATACGAGTGGTACCAACTCATTTCAGAACATGCGAAAAACATTTCTCGTTTAATATTCATATTAGATGAGGACTCTTTGCTGTTTAGTCCCTTTAGTTTGTTATAATTGTTTTAATTAGTCTCTAAATTACTTGACGCTTTACCCTGGATCCAATACCTTAGATTTAGGTTTTTTATGTTTCCTTAGAAGCATGTCATAGGGAAAGTTAAGATTTTGGTTCTAAGACTATATATATAGTTGAGTTACAAGGATTAGAAATTAATTTTGGAAAGATTACAGGGACTAAATTAACTATGACTAAGAAAAACCTTGAAACTAAATTAAGCAGCCGGCCGGAAGAACATAAAATACATAGAAATCAATTGTGACTTGAACTCTATTTTGCCTGTTGTCTAATTATCCAATTTCGGTCAGTGTCTCCCGACACAATTTTCCTTATAAGCTCTAAATTGAATCTAGAGTTGAGATTATTGAATATTTCCCATCCCTTAATCGACCCATGGTTATGTTCAACTAACGGAACTTAAAGGTGGTACAAATATTACATGATGCAATACATTCAAATATGATCAAGTACATTTGACAAGACAAAAATTTCAAAGATATACACTAGAATTTTGCAGCAAAATTTTCCACCTGATGCTGTTCTAATTAAATTGGGTAGACAGTCTCTCGCCGTTGGACTGGATGGACATCCGATCAAGGTGCGTAGGAGGTGATTTTTTGGGTTTTTAGGATGGGGAGCGGTGCTCCCGTTGGAGGAAAAAGGGAAAAAAAAAAGGATTGTAAGGGCTTAACCCAGGTATAGAACCCGAGTTGCGTTAGTGTGCACCCAATGGCGTTTGCCACGGGCTAGTTATACCAGAAAAAAAAAATTAAAGCAGAAATTTTATTTAGTGGAGTCACTTAAATTATATTTAATATTATATAATTCTATATATTATAAATAATATAAATAAGTATTTAAAATAAAAATATTTTAATAATAATGAAACAATTTATTACTATCATTTTTTTACAGTGCGGTCATCCTCCTATAACCCCCCCCCCCCCCCTCCCCAAAACACAAATTTACATAGTCAATTGAACCCAAAAAAAATTCAGTGAGGTCACCCCCTTATAACCCCCCCCCCTCCCCAAAAAACACAAGTTTACATGGTCATTTGAACCAAAAAAAAATTCCAGTGGAGTCACCCCCTTATAACCCCCCCTCCCCAAAACACAAAGTTTACATGGTCATTTGAACCAAAAAAATTCCAGTGGAGTCACATGACCCCACTAGATGTTCTCTAGATCATGGACAATACTATATTATTTCAGTATAATGGATTTGGAGAGAACAATGCTATAAACTTTTGAAGATAAGCACAAATCAGAAACTCAAGTTTTGCTCCACATTCTCTATGATGCCAAAGTATGCATGGAAACGATCAGCTTTGATATTAATTAATTATCTAGAAGCGAGAAGAATATATTACGCCAATTCAACATCTCTACTTAGTGCTCCCTATTCTTGAAGGCATTCAAAGTCTTATGGAGAGCCACTCACTCTGCCCAAGTCAGAACTCAACACCGTCTACAGATTTTCCATCAATCCAACATCAGACGCTACATGACAATGCCACATATAGTTAACTAACTTATTATTACTTTTAGCATGTTCATGTTTAGAAAATACTTGAGTTTTACACTTCGTATTATATTTCTTTCTTTTCATTGGATGTGTACATATATCTTCTCCATTAAATAATAAAAATGGAGAAGTACAAGTATAAAATACAATACTCAAGTGCACTAAATTCTTCTCTCATATTTATGCTTTTGCCCATGGCTTACATGGCATCTTTCCACTGTACATGTCTCTGTATAGCAAGAGGCCATGTAAGCCTTGGACAAAATCATATTTTTATAGGAATATATATATATATTCTTATAAAAATATTTATTTATTTATATCTAATTTATTAGTATTGAAGGTGGGTCCTTAAATACATCAAATAATAATTTGTAAAAAATATTTATTAAAATATAAATCGATTACTATGAAAGTAATCATTAATATTATTTTAAAAAAAATAATGGGAGTTGAACTCCTGACCTCGGTAAAATGCTACCAACCACCACTCTTTAGCGTAAAAATGTACAATACATCAAATAATATAGAACAAGAGGAGCATGTGCTAACAGAGGCAAGCTGTTTCCCGCATCTCTGCCTCCGTCTCATTCTAAATTCTAATTATTCTGGCCCGCCCATCTTCTCCACCGTGCCTGTAAATTGTAATTGCATTCCATCCATTGAAGTTGCCTGTAGAGCCTTCCTTCCATCGCCGCCGGCGCCGTCACCCCTGGGGAGGGAGATATTATCTTCTTCCCTTCTCCCTCAAAACGTCCTCCCTGCCACAGCCGCCGCCCCGCCTCCACCCCTGGGGAGGGAGATATTCTCTTTTCCCTTTTCCCTCAAAACATCCTCCCTGCCACAGCCGCCGCCGCCGTCACCCTTGGAAAGATCTTCTGCCTCCTCTTTCGACCCAAACATCCCGTCCTTTTGATTACATAGATCGAGCATCCTTTTGATGAGACCTGCAGCCAAGCCCTTCGCATTTCTCTCTTCAGCTGTACTTTCAAAGTAATTACATTGGACAGAGCCACTCCACTCCACCCACATCTGCTCTTTCTGCTTCAAAACAAGCTAGATAGACCACATACCATCGTCGCCACAACCTCATCGCCACGCAAAAATGCCCGACTGTGCGATTGTTCCGTTAGTCGGAAATGCCGCTGCGCGTTGCTGTGAGGGCAGGGTAGAGAATCTGTTAGTCGCAATATGGGATATCACCCTCGGCTTGCTTGTGGACCTCGCCCTCCTCCAAAGACACGCCAAGGAGCTTAAATATTGGATGGATAAGCTCGAAGATCTGGAGAAAGATGTGACGACCAAGACGAGGCGGGCACTCAAGAAGCACACAGAAATGGCGGCGCGGCCCCGTGGATGGAGGAAGAGGGTGGCGGATCTTTCTAGAGAGGCCACCGACTTCGAAAGATCCTTCAATGAACCCTTCTGTATCACCGGATTTTGCCTTGTCTACGATGTCAGGGATCTACTGAGACGGGTGAAGAGGCTCCATGACGAAGGAAGCGCCATTGAACAAGCTGATCAGTTTGTAAATCCACGAGGTCCCGAGGCCGTTAAGCTGGTTCATTGTGATATTAGTGGCTCCGACCTGGTGGGCAGGCAGGATATATTACGGCGAATAAAAGGTTATATAACGGAGGACCAGGTCGGAGTCATCGGCATACATGGGGAGGCCAAGGTGGGCAAAACCTCCATCCTCCAAATAATCAACAACGAGTTCTTGTTTACTGAAGCGAGAAACAGATTTGACACGGCAATCTGGGTAGACATGTCACAGGAAGAAGTCATCTCCAGCATCCAGAAAACCATTGCGAAACGGCTCGAGGTGACCTTGCCGTCTGAGACTCCAGTAGACACACTTTTTGAGGAGCTCTGCGGAAGGCGATTCATACTGCTTCTTGATGATGTGTGTGAGAAGCTAGATCTCAAAAGGATTGGGATCCCCCCTCCGAGAATTGTGGGCAACAGAAGTAAGATACTCTTCACCACGCGCTCTAAAGATGTTTGTCATGCTATGAGGGCTGATCGGGTGGAGACTGTTGGCATGTTAGATGCTGAAAGATCATGGGATTTGTTCCATTTGCAATTTGACGGCAGCAGCACAGCTGATTTCCTCAACGACCCAGCCATGCAACCACAAGCACGGAAGATCGTGGATGGATGCGGAGGCAAGCCCACTCTACTCATCGATGCCGGGAAGAAGATGGCCATGGCCAGAACCACAAATGATTTGCTAGATGTAATCAACAGGTGGGATCTTCCGGCTGCGGAGCCTTCTCAAGGTACGGGAAGTGCTCCCCACTCCTGAAAATTGTAGTTTAATTTCGAAATGTTGTGATTTCGAACTGAAGGGATTACCCGGCCGGACAAAGATTTTGAGCCGGTCCGGCTGAAATAATTGTTACGATGATCGTTTGTTCTTGCGACTTATAATAACCAGAGCATAATATTAGACTTGTATATTACCAATCAGGTAGATGTTACTTGTCTTTTTTAATACGAAAAAAAAAGGAGAATAAATTTTATTAAAGAGAACAAATAGTATTATTTTGAGAATAGAAATCTGCATAGAAAAGGAAGGGGGAAAAAGGTGATAAGATATGTGCTAGGTATGTAGAACTACCACCTGAACAAGACT
Source organism: Colocasia esculenta (assembly GCA_014218235.1). NCBI lineage: Eukaryota > Viridiplantae > Streptophyta > Magnoliopsida > Alismatales > Araceae > Colocasia > Colocasia esculenta. The sequence continues at coordinate 20,115,850 of CM024753.1, read as the reverse complement.
TAAATATTTCTCTAGATCTATGCCGGACTGACAACAGTACATTATGGGGTGAAAATAGAGAAGTGTGCAGCGCTATCACAGTCAAAAGAGTAATATTTAGTGTAGGAGAGGTGGCTAGCTCAGCTGATGTGGTGGTAGTTGGTGATGATTAATAACAGCTGACTAACCGGCTGAAAAATTCACATTTACGAGCCCAAAATTCAGCCTTCTGAGTTTAAAATTCTTATTTATCAGTTCAAAAGTATTATATCAAAAAATTAAGGGAGAATTAATTTCAGGTCCCTGGCAGGGATCTGACATCAATTTCAGGTCCCTGTCAGTTTTTCCCAAGGCATGCGGTCCTTGCTTATACATGACTTATTTTTAAGTCCCTATTTTTTGTCCACATTATCCTCCCCCGTTCTTTCAAAGTGTGTAACCGTTATTCCAAAAGTGTGTAAGAATTACATATAAATCCTGTAATTGTGTAACTTACCAGTTACACATGTAAGTATGTAATTACATACTTACACAGTTACACATGAAACTATGTAACTACATAAAAATTTTATAAGTTTGTAACTCTATAATTAGGACTTACCTAATTACATAGTTACATAGTTTTAGAAGGATTTACCTAATTATTTTAATTCGTAATATATTAAAAGTGTGTAACTGCATAAGTACGTACTTACACAGTTACATATGTAACTGGGTAAGTAAATATGTGTAACGCCTCGAAAATTTTTAATTGTAAAAAATTATGAATAATGTGGTCATTATACATTATGATTGACATTAAATTGAAATAATTAGAATTTGGACTTAATTAGTGGTAATATACGTTATCTCAGTGTCGTACACAGATGTATGCGCTCCGATAGGGCAACACCGAAAAAACTGTAACGAAATAAAAATTCGAGGACACCATAATTTTTAGAAAAATATGGAGATATCAGAAATGTAAATATCCAGATTTGTTGACATACGGATTTCGAGATTAAGCCGACGCAACTACTTTTCGAGTAATTTAACACCCTGTGTAAAATAAAATCTAAATATAAACTAAAATTACCATAATTTGTAAACCTATCACATTAGTCTATGGTTAAAATCTTAACATAAACGGGCATCGTTTGAATATATAAAAATGTAGAGACAATTGAACCAACCGAATTATTGTCCAATTACAGTGGGGAATTTATGAGATTTTTGGGCTGCCTCCTGGGTTCCATTCTGCCTGGCAGTGGCTGTCGACAGCCAGGTTGTCGACAGGCACTATCACGACAGCCCTTGAAGCTGCTGCTCCCGTCGCTGGAGTTCCGGGACTTGCACGAATTCCTCAGTTTCCCGGGGTTATTGTCCTTGCTTGTCCCTTTCTGAGGCCAATGGCTTCTGCTCGAGGGGGTCTGCTCTGAGGCCAATGGCTTCTGCTCGAGGGGGTCTGCTCGATAAGGATCGGTGGACCAGTAGGCATCTGCGGACGGCCAAGTAGAACAGGTATTGCTGAGGGCACTTGAGATGGGCGTCCGAGGATGCATGGTGCCTTAGAGCAATGCAGTGCCAGCTCATTCCACCACGGATTATGCGAGCCCCGCCGATGGGCTTAGGTGGCAGAAAGAAAGGGACCACCAACATGTGTAACTGGGTAAGTTACATAATTGCAGGATTTATATATAACTCTTAGACACTTTTGGGATAACGGTTACACACTTTGAGATAACGGGGGAGGATAACAGGGACAAAAAAATAGGGACTTAAAAATAAGTCCTACATAAAGCAAGGACCGCATGGCTTGGGAAAAGCTGACATGGACCTGAAATTGATGTCAGATCCCTGCCAGGGACCTGAAATTAATTCTCCCAAAAATTAATTAGATACTTTTAAACATTGAGGATAGTATCTATAAGTCCAAATTTTTTATTCAAGTCTAAAGTCTGCCATTAACTGTCGGCTTCCTCTATATATCCGACCATCGATTGTAGTCCCTAGTTGCTTGTCATTGGCAACTAGTTACTAGCTGCCAAGTGCCAACCATCACCACCAATCGTCAGAGGTTGCCACTATTATGGTATGTAACAGTGTCAGCTCAAGCCGAGGTGACCTGCCGAGGTGACTGAGGCATGGTGCCTAAGCCGAAACGACCCAGTCAAGGCAACTGGACCGAGGTCTACTTAGCCGACAAAAGATGCGTGCTCCGAGCTTCTCACCAAGGAAGCCAAGACAACCCAAGTCGCTTGCTCTGAGCTTCTCCTCGAGGAGTTGAAAGCCGAGGTGAGATTTGAGGACGAGTGTCATGTGCCCAGACGTTTGAGAATCTACAGTGCCCACTGAGAAATCTCGGCAGGGAGACAATGACGTTTAAGTCAGTCGCTAACTAAGCAAAATGGTCTAACCTTATGAACAGAACAACATACATGTACCTATGAAGTGTTTGCCTCTTATATAGTGGTAGGTTACTCATGACAACTGTTGGATGACTCCGCCAATCTCATGTCAGGTCTTCGTGATTGACACTAGATCGTAGCTATAACCAGCATAATCCCCGGTTAGTGGTCTTAATGGCCATAGTTGTCGTGCATGCAATCCTCAGTCATCACCTCGTCGGTCAATGCTCTGGCCGTTATGTGAGTCACGTTCCCAGGAATCCCACGGACACGTCGTGCTCCGGATCGGATATGGCCGAGCAAGGTAAGCCTCATCTTTGGTCGAGCTGTTGTTGTCGGCCCAAGGGGTGTGAATTGGTCAGTCTAGTAGACCTGAGTCATTGGCCTAGACGATGTCATAATCTTTAGTCCAAGCCGCATCGGCATGTCGGCTCTGTGACTCTGGGAGGTCGGCCTATCTAAGACACCAGCCAACTTGAAGGAACTCCTCGTATAAACCTGCCACCATTGTCTATCCCTACCTCCTTATAGGTGATTGGGCTTGTCAAATCATGCCCACATGGATGACCCAATAAAAAGATTTCTTGAAATGCATTAAGTATTTCTCTAAAAAATTTGCAAAGCTCTGTCGAGCGACACCATGAAAATGGTTATTATACAGGAGAGAGAGAGAGAGAGAGAGAGAGAGAGAGAGAGGAGAGAGAGAGAGAGAGAGAGAGAGAGAGAGAGAGAGAGAGAGAGAGAGAGAGAGAGAGAGAGACCACTAAATGTAATGAGTATTCAAAAATTATTTTTCTTATAGGTTCATGAAATGGATCCAATGTCTCAACCCCAAAATCTAGGTATTGAGATGAGAGGACCCAATCATTATATGGAGAGGAAAGTTCATAGGATGTCCAATGTGGGACTATCCACAACACTTCCCCGCAAGTGCAGGTCAATATTAGGCACTAACATGTGGGTAATTAGTATAATGACTAAGTGTGTGACACCTATGATAAATGACCTGCTCTGACACTATGAAATAGGCTCAATGTCTCAATCTCAAAACTTAGACATTGAGGTGAGGGGACCCAACCATTATATAGAAAGTCCATAAGATATCTGATGTGAGAGTGTCTCCAACAGTTAATTGCCACATTATCTATTTTATTTAAATGTTTTTTATGATAACCTTCTTCCATGGACATAATGTAAAATTATTTTTCTTATAGCTAGGTTCATGAAATGGATCCAATGTCTCAACCCCAAAATCTAGGTATTGAGATGAGAGGACCCAATCATTATATGGAGAGGAAAGTTCATAGGATGTCCAATGTGGGACTATCCATAACACGTCCCCGCACGTGCAGGTCAATATTAGGCACTGACACGTGGGTAATTAGTATTATGACTAAGTGTGTGACACCTATGATAAATGACCTGCTATGATACTATGAAATAGGCCTAATGTCTCAATCTCAAAACTTAGACATTGAGGTAAGGGGACCCAACCATTATATGGAAAGTCCATGAGATATCCGATGTGAGAGTATCTCCAACAGTTCAATTGCCACATTATCTATTTCATTTAAATGCTTTTTATGATAACCTTCTTCCATGGACATAATGTCAAATATACTACATTTTAACCTCCATTTGATATGCTATGAATATATTGATCTGGTCACAAATAATGTCAAATACACTACATTTTAACTTCCATTTGACATGCTATGAATATTTGACTGAAAAATGTAAGAAACTATATTTAGCTATCTAAGTAAACCCAACAAGATCAACTAGTGTTCATCAAATATCACATATAAACATACCAAAATCATAACATGTACATACACAACAATATTGAGGATGCAATCATCAATTCTTACAAACCAAATATAATGCTCATATCATCATCATGACCATTCGTCATCTTAGCCATCTACATGAGCAATTTAGAGTGGCATTTCTACTCATGAAAATCATGGCAAAGAAACAACTACAAGCAGATAAGATGAAATTCAATACATAAACATGATTCTAAATTACATAAGCATCACATTTAACAGTGAAAACATCTGAAAATATCCTTCAAAGTAGTTCACATTTCACAAAATAATAGTTAAGAAAGATTCCATGTAGTGCTTTTTCATTCATTTGAATAATATTAGTTCACATGACCTCTTTCTTTGAATAGTTCTGCCTTCTTCTCTTGGCCATCTGCATGAAAAGTTAAAAATTAACATCATAGTTTTTTACATACAAATACAAACATTTAACAAGAATGAATTTCCTTATCTAATCCTCTTCATCGTTTTAAGTGTTCCACAAAATCGTTGTATTAGAGGGTATAACTTACATCTCCAAATAATCTCACATTATATTTGCTCTACACAAAGTGTAAATAATCAGCATAAGACATGTAATTCCGAGACACGTCTTCATACATGCACTGATATTCTATATATTGGCTTGTTCATTCTATATATTGACTTGTTCCTTAGCAAAATATTGTAGGCTTAGGTGGTAAGAACATGCATGTAGAAACCACCATTGCCATACTGATATCGAGAGACATAATAGCCACTTTACTCATCATGTTGTGCATCTAGATCTAGTTGTGCGTGCCCTAAAAAAAATTGTGACCCTTACTAGCAGCATCAGACGCTATTTCCTCTTGTGTGCTCAATCTCTCAAAAATAGATATAATGTTTTGGTAGCTACTACTGTCTGTAGGCCCTATGTGCCTCTCTTACTATTGCCACCACCTCCACCACCTTCACCACCACTGCCAACTGTACTAAATGGAGAAGAAGGATTTGAATAATCATCTCTCGTGCTATGTCTCTGAGATGACTCAGATGACGAAGGAGTCACATCATCATCATCCACTGTGGTGGCATTCGTAATGTTAAGGGGATCATGTTGCTGTGTGCTTTTCTTTTTTCTAGAATAAAAAATCTTTGTTGTCCACCCAGATTTCATTGGTGGTTCTCCAAGTTCAGCATTATTCTTCCTTTGTTGTTTAGAATCGTCTGGCCAACCAAGATGCTTGAGATAGTAGTATATTCTTAGGCTTTCATACGTAAAATGTATATATATATATGAGTCAAACCTTCTTTGGGCTGCAATCACTGCAGTGTCACCAAAAGAACCAACTCCTTCCCAATAATATTTTAACTACTGCAAAAAAGGCAATGCAAAACTATGAATGGTGTCTTTCATATGAAAAATTCTTCACTTTGCAAAGTATGGATGTAATATGTACCTCATTCAATGCTTTTGCAACTTTGTTATGAGTTCATCGCATCCTATCCATAGTTGATATCATAGCACCCAATGGATCGTCTCGGTAAATGAGTTCATGCTTGTGTTGGAATCCAAGATAGAAATAATATGTTGCAAATTAGTATGATGAATGTTAGTGCATGAAAATTGTAGAAAATTGTAGACATAGGTTGATATTCATTTACTTGTCATATGTAAGTCTCTACTCATTTAGCGATCACACCTGGCCTCGATTATCTCAATTAACATATGTGCATATTGGGATGATGCTGCAAAAACACGTTTCTTGGCATCCTCTAATTTTACATACACCAACCTCATTGTTGGTGTTCTAGGCCACCATCTACAGATCTTTGGACCTCATAAAGAGGCTCAATCATCTGGATAATCTTGTTGACATTTGACCAAATGTTAGAGCTATTCACCAAGCCCTCCACCTCCTGGCCATCGTGTGAAGTAGAAAAATGTAAGGATATCCATTGGTCATTTTTGAACATCTATTTCAACACATCTCTACACTTCAAGAGGCTATCCTAGGCAATGTAATTTGTCACAAACCGTGTAATGGCTAGCCTCATTATGTCACCACCACAAAAATCTCACATTCATTATAGCTCAAAGGTATGATTATAGATGTATCATGTAATATTTTGTATTGTCCCAACAACTTGCTAAACCTGCATATTCATACAATATTATTTTGTCATTATCATTGAAACTGCAAGAATTTTATATATACATTAGAAGCAACGATAACAATGTAATTTACCTACTGAGTTGTCCAATTTCTTTCAACATTAAGTCCACAAAATGCGTTGCATAAGGGGTCCAAAAAATGAAGGATGTGCGTTCATTAAGTATTACCCTACCTTCTTGTAATAATTTGACCCATTATTTGTCACCACTTGCACAATGTAGTTCTCACAAATCTCTATCATCATTTGCTCTATTAGTTGTAAAATATATTGATGATGTAAGAAATAACTAGATTTTATATTGAGGATGTAAGATTAATAAAAAAAATAAAAAAGGATGATGCACATTGCACATCGCATGACATGACGTAGTAGTGTGTGAAAAGGATATTAAATTGAAAGTATAAACATCTCTCAAATTTAAGATACCTCCAGTCCACTAGAATTTAACTTTATATCACGGTTGTTGTACCGCGGCAGTACGGTCGACCCGCACCGCGTCATGGCTCTTGTTGGTTTGTTGTCTCCTCTCTTTCCTCCCCCCCCCCCCCTCCTCCAATCCAATACCTCTAAGGGATCTCAATGATGTCTAATTGAGATAAAATTTCAAACATAAGTTAATTAAGGGATGATAAATTTATAATAATTTTAATTTATTTAAATTACTTTTATCAAGTCAAAATTGTCTAAAATTTTATTAGGTCGATTTAATCTCAATATATATGCATCAATAATTCTTGATGTTTATATTTAGAATCAGTACATTTTTCTCATAATTATGATGACTTCAGATTTGACGTTATTTTAGAATTGGGTGTCGTCTCATTGAGGTGCGTACAATCAAAGATAGTACTAGAATTATATTATTAATATGAAATATTCTAAAATTAAGGATTATTATATATTTTATGCAAGTGGTCATGCCTTACGTATATTTACTATCTCTTTCAATTTCTTAGTGTCATATTATTATTTTATTATAAAATTGGGGCGTTAGAGTTTTGTTTCTATTTTCAGATTCTTGATTTTGACCTAATAGAATATATCAGTCATATTATAATATGAAAATAATGATCATATTGGAGTTGATGGTAGTGGTAGTAGTGGAAGTGACGCTGACCGACTCAGATATCGTTGTAATATAATATAGTACTGTCTAGTCTATATAATAGTACTAAATTATGAATTTATATGGTCTAGCAGTTCATCGAATTCCAATAGATTTTTTCGATATGGATATCGATCCATTGAAAATCTTGTCAATAATTATGATTTTCTTGTAGTGTGGTGGCTCCTCTCCAATGAGAATTGAAGTTTTTAAATGATGTCATATACAATTTTGTATAATTAAAGAAGAGAACTTTAATTGACATCCACTTCGTATACTCAAGATGACATAAATCACAATACTAGATGATTGTGTTAGGTTGGTTTGAATGACTAAAAAGAATTTCTTATATTTTTTAACCTCTCTATGTGATGTACTTATATTTTGCTGTTTTTATAAGTTTGCTCTTTTGACATATTGATCAAGTCAAAAAAAACCAAATAGGCCTCTTTCGATCCACACAATATGACGAACCAATATATATATATATATATATATATATATATATATATATAGAGAGAGAGAGAGAGAGAGAGAAGAGAGAGAGAGAGATAGAGAGAGAGAGAGAGAGAGAGAGAGAGAGGAGAGAGAGAGAGAGAGAGAGAGAGAGAGAGAGAGAGAGAGAGGAGAGAGAGAGAGAGAGAGGGGGAGAGAGGTTCCTTACAAATCATCTCCTGAAATTTTTTCATATTTCAAATATCACTCTATAATTTTCATATTTCTTACTAACCCCCTGTATTATAACCGTTGTTAAAAAAAACCATGTACCCTATCACCTTAAAAAAGAAAAATTAACTAAGCTTAAACTTAATTAACCCCCAACATGCAAAGTCCCTCCCCCTTGAATGCCGGAGTAAATCTCTCTCTCTCTCTCTCCTCTCTCCTCTCTCTCTCTCTCTCTCCTCTCTCTCTCTCTCTCTCCTCTCTCTCTCTACGCAGAGTCCGATTGCCAAAGGGATAACAAATGACATCATTCTCCATATTGTAAAGCGCCCTCCCCCTGAGATTAAGGACTTTAATTAATTAGCACTCCACAAACAGGAGATGAGAAATTATGAAGCCTTGACTTGGTGATCTTCTTCTCAAGTTGCAACATATATGCATGTGAGAAGTCGACGATCGACCTGCCTCTCGGCTGACCCATTGCTCTGTTGCTTGATGGTATCATGAATACACCATCGACTGCTATTCTTCATATAGTATATGCATATGCTGCCAAACTATGTATGAAAGGTCGAATTGGTGAGAGCTGAAAAGTCACAGGAGTTGGAGAGCAGATCCCCTTAATATAGAGGTGAAAGGACTTCCTCAGTATTGAGAGGACATTTTACGTAAAACTTTATTTTCTGAAACTCTATCACATTTCAATTTAGATTTTTATGCAAAACCTCACCTCTCCCCTCAGTACTGACGTAGCTCCCTCCACCCATGTACTGCAGGGATCTGCTCTTAGAGTTTCGGCCCATTAAGGAGTTAGAGAAGTGGCAGATCCACTTGAAAAATATATATTATCAAGTGATGCTAATATCAATGTAGTTGAGCACGGCACACGATTACTGAATGGTGGGCCGGTGGCGCAATAAGGATTAACCAGTAGCAACACGGTGACGGACAGATGACGGGGCAGGGCCTATCATAGACGCTGCTATACATATGTTACTTGATGGTCATAGCGGCTATTCTTCCATGATGTAAACAACTAACCACCAAATGCTCACACACACACACACACACACACACACACACATAAGAGAGAGAGACAGAGATGGCTCGGCCGCATCCCAGCATCCAATGGCCCACACTCGCCAATGCTGTGCGCGCAGTGTGGGCAGCACAAGTGGGATTTCAATTTTTTTTTAAAGTATCACGCGGTTGCATTGTGTTATGGTACGACGGGTCGCACCACCATACGTAACACTACTCTATATAAATAATAATATAAATATATATATAAAGAGAGAGAGAGGGGGAGAGAGATGTTAGAGGACGGCGAGCTAAAAAGATACGATTTAGCTACATTTTGATTGCTCGTCTTTGGATTTCAATCCTATGATACATGAGAAAGAGACCTCAATGCGGAAAACACAAGTTAAAAGACGTGCTATTTTTATTCCTTTTCTACCCGCAAGTGGTTTTGCAAGATCATACATGATAAGAGATTTTATCCCCTATTAGAACCAGTTATAAGTCAGAGATAATTTAGTAACTAAGAAAAGATAAGTTGGGATTATTCGCCCTTGGGAGGGTGAACTATTATTCCCACATCTCTGTCAACTTTTCCCTGGACGTCCCGGTTTTTGTTTGATGCGGGACTTATTTTCCAGTCTTTGGGAGTTTAACGGACGTTATCCTCTTGTGTTGAATACACATTCTACCCCCAGCCCTAACCACCCGTGACATGTTCGACTTTAATGGCTTTCGAAGGAGGCAATGACGGAAACCTTCTTGCCGCGGCGTTGCAGACCAGCGTTGCCCGCAGTGGCGGAGGCAGGGGGCAAGGGGGGGGCAACTGCCCCCCCTTACTTGCGGAAAGTTTAGTTATGGGAAGGGATATGTTATGGTATTGGTAAATAAATTATTTTAATTTTAAATACCCATCACCACTCATCTTGCGTAATGATTAATGGGTGCAGTTAGTGGATGTTTAAAAGGCTAGATCTCATCCCAATGATCTCATGCACGTGGAGATCTTTTAAAACAAAAGAAAACAAAAGGGGCGCCGCGGCTGGTGTGTGGGTTGTGAACAACCCAAAAAAAAGGGTTCAGCAGCGGCTGCATGTCAGAGGAGCGAGAGAATTCCGAAAGAAAATACAAGGGTTTTGTTGTGCTCCTGCAGGGCGTAGGTTGAAGCCGAAGCGTACCGGGCGGCCAACAGTGGTTCTGCAACTTCTGTTCTTGGGGGCATTGGGGCGTGTTATGGTCCGGTACGACAAAAGATCTTACCCTTTTTATTATTTTTTCTTCTTCTTTTTTTTCATCTTCTTCCCACTGCTCTCACCGCTATTTCATCCCTGTTTAAAAATTTTCTTCTTCCATTGCGACACACTGTATATGTCTATTTCTGTGGTTATTTATCTGTGATATCATATTTTTTTAAGATATCATAGAATAGTCTTACATTGGTTAATTATACATTTGCTGTTAAACATTTTAGTAGAACTTTCTTCTTGTTATTTTTTTTACCAGACCTTGTCTCTATCTCTCTGAAGAAAAGGCTCCATCAAACAAAAGAATTTTGACATGGATAAGAAATTAAGTTGAAATATAGATAGAATATTTATTTTCAGTAGAGTGCTAATAATTATATTTTTTATAGATAAATTTTTTAAGAGAGAAGTAACTCTAAAAGAGACACATGACAAAGTAAAAATAATGAGATTATTGAGACATCAGGTTCATCAAAGAGACACGTCAAGTTGTAGATATTGAAAATCTTCCGTCAGATCCGGGAATGAGAAAACAAATTGTTGATTATCATCCAAATGATCAAGATCAAATTAGAAGAGTAATTTACAAAAGGTCCTTTTTTCAGCTTACGGATAGTAAATTTCCACAGACTAAGTTTGGTAAACAGAACGACGGTTTTATCCTGCAGGTATGCTGAACACAAGATTGGTTGGAATATAGAAAAGAGAAAGATTTGTTTTTTGCTTGTATTGCTATTGTTTTTAAACCTGAGAAACCAGAAGGTGGAGGGGATGCCATTTGTTGTCGAAGGATTTAAAAATTGAAAGACAAAAGGAAAAAATAGGATGCCATGTTGGAGGACATAATAGTGCACATAACGAGGCTAGAAGAAAGTGTGAGAGTTTATCAAGCAAAATCAGAACATTCTGTCATTTATGATATTAGCAATCAGAGCAGGAAAAACATGCTTACGAACCGTCGTTTAGAGGCATCAGTTGATTGTGTTCGTTTTCCCTCCAAAGACAAGTTTATCTTTTAGAGGACATGATGATCTGATGACTCAAGAACCCAAGGTAATTTTCTTGAACTGCTACATTTTCTTGCTAAGCACAATGAAAGATTGGTCATGTTGTTTTAAACAATGCTCCAGAAAATCTGAAACTAGTTGCCCCTGAAATTCAGAAGGAAATAGCTCACCAGGCTTGGAGACAACAATTGCTATCATTGTTGATCTTGGGGATGCATTTTTTTCTATCTTAGTAGATGAATGTTGAGATATGTCAAATAAGGAACAATTGGCAGTTGCTTTGCGATATGTGGACAAAAATGGACATGTGTTAGAACATTTTCTTGGCATTGTGCATCTTCTAAATACTACAGCTCAAACACTCAAAGAAGGTATTGAGTTATTGTTATCCAAACATGGATTAACTATATCAAGATTACGTGGTCAAGGCTATGATGGAGCAAGTAATATGCGCGGTGAGTTGAATGGACTTAAGACACTTATTATGAAGAGAATGGGTGTGCTTATTATATCCATTGTTTTGCTCATCAGCTTCAACTAGCCATAGTTGCAGTTGCTAAATCTCATGTGGAAATTGCTCATTTTTTCAATTTGGTTGCTTTGCTATCAATGTTGCTGGAGCCTCATGTAAGCGGCATGATCAACTTCGAGAAAAACAAGCTATAGAATTGCTCAAGCTATTGAAATTGTGAAATTAAAAGTGGGAGAGGTTTGAATCAGAAAAAAGTTTGAAAAGAGCAGGGACACTCGTTGGGGTTCTCATTATAATGCATTGGTTAACTTGATATCTATGTTTGCATCTATACTCGATGTGTGGTTGAGACTGTGATGGAAGATGGTTCAAATTAGAACAAAGAGCCGAAGCATATACGTTATCAAGAGTCAATTAAGACTTATGATTTGTGTAATCTTCATTAATGAAAAAGATTTTAGGAATAACGAATGAGTTATCACAAGCGCTGCAGCGAAAGATCAAGACATTAGCAATGCTATGAAGTTAGTTGGCATCTCAAAGCAACGGATACAATAATGAGAAATGATGATTGTGATTCTTATTTGTTAGAGGTTTCATCTTTTTGTGTAAACATGAGATTAGCATTCCTAAGATGGATGACATGTTTATGCCTCGAGGACATTCACGACGAAGAGCTCAACAATTACAATTTTGCAACACTATCGTGTTGAGCTATTTTATTCAGTTTTGGATATGCAACTTCAAGAGCTTAATAATCGATTCACTGAAGTAAACACTGAGTTATTACTCTGCTTATCATGCTTGAATCCAGAAAGATCATTGAAGTCTATAAAAAAAAAGGCTAATCAAATTTACTGAGTTCTACCCAAATGAGTTCTCTTCTGTGCAGTTACAATGCTTGATAATCAGTTGGAGACTTTATAATTGACATGCGATCTGATGATAATTTTGCTCAACTGATGATTGGAGCGAACTTGCTGAAAAGATAGTTGAAAAGAGAAAAGATATTATCTATCCATTAGTTTATTGTTTGTTGAATTGGCATTGACTTTACCTGTTGCTACAGCCACTGTGGAGAGAGCATTTTCAGCAATGAAAATTGTGAAGAATCGATTGCGTAACAGAATGGGTGATCAATGGATGAATGATAACTTAGTGACATATATTGAAAAGGAGATGTTTGATAGTATTGACAATGAGACAATAATGCAACGTTTTCAGCACATGAAGACCCGTCGTGGAGAACTCACTGTATAAAATCTTCTACTTGAATGAAATAAATTTTTGTTACATCAATTTATTTTGCCCCCCCCTTCCAAATATTTTCTGGCTCCGCCACTGGTTGCCCGTACGTGTCCGCTGCAAAGAGGAGACCTGCTGTTTGGGAGCGCTGCGAAGAGGACACCAGGGTTCCCGTTTGGGTCCGCTGCGAAGAGGAGCGCAGAGATTCTAACTGATTCTCACTTCCTTCCTTCTATCTCCGGTGTAGGTGAGTTTTTCTTCGCGTTCCGATACATATTGGTTCCACCGATCCCCTTTGACCTCTGTCGATCCACATCCCTTAGTCGCCAGATCTTTTTCTTGCCAAGAATGTTTCATCCATTCCCGTTCTTGGTTACCTACGATAGTACAGAGTTACCTCTCCAAAATTATGTATTTTGTCTAAATTTTTCTACTTGTAAATGTAACAACGTTCGAAGTAATTAGACAGTTAACTATATTAGTCAGTAACTGTTGCCTTTGTTCCCTGGACATGGGAGCAAAGCAATTGTCAAATTAATAAGGTATATATTCTTATTCATATCCCATGTAAATGAGAATCTAATATGTACAAAATAATAGGACAGCCCTTGCGGATCTAGTAATATGATCCTAAGCAAATTTAGTCAAAGTATTAATAATCAATATGAAAGACATGATCGAGATGTTTGCGAAGGCCATCTTATTTTTAGTCATCTCAATTAGTCCAAATCAGGACAATTAAGGAAACTTGAAAGGTCAGTTGGCCAAGCATGTGAGGTTCCACCTGGTTTACTTGCTACCATCTAAGAATTTAAAAACTTGAAGGGCCAGTTGGCCAAGCATGTGAGGTTCACCTTGGTTTACCTGCTCCCATCTAAGAATTTAAGACTTGAAAGGTCAGTTGGCCCCAAGCATGTAAGGTTCCACTTGGTTTACCTGCTACCATCTAGGAATTTAAGAACTTGAAAGGCCATTGATGAGCTCTTCCAAACAACAAGACGAAATGGCCTGCGAGATGCCAAAGGGCACGCAGTCACGCTCATCTCATCTGTGCCATCATTTCCCCCCGACCATCCACTCTTCTTAATTGTGTTCCCAATCTGACGTCTTCTCTTGCTTATTACTTTAATCAACACATATAATTTAAGAGAAATGGTAATCCCATGTTACTTTAATCAATACCACTCGTCTTCCACCACCAGCTTAGTCACTTGCTGGAAGCTACATTGCCAGTCTCATGGCCAACATTTTTTTAATGAGTTAGGTCGGTTAATTAGTATAGTCTTCGAAACTATACAAGGTGACCAATCCCATGTTGACAAGTAGCTGAGAGATTAACTTAATCTATCCGATACTAGTAATCAATTGGATGTTACAAGTTTAATAATGCCGACAAATCTGCCGGTCGAAGTCGAACTCAACACATTTGTATGATTGTACTACCAATTAAAATATGATCATCATATAGATATGAGGTGTATTAGTAATTGAAATAATGATTTTTATATGATATGAGATTGGGAAGACCCTCTTCCCTCTGTGTTAGCTAGCTAGTTGTTGCTCGTTGCCCTCCTCACTTCTGTGTTAGCTAGCTAGTTGTCCGATACTAGTAATCAATTGGATGTTCGGTAGTACAAAGTTTGATAATGCCGGACAATCTGCCGGTCAGAAGTCGAACTCAACACGTTCCTATGAGCTGTTACTACCATTAAATAATGATCATCATATAAGATATCAGATTATGAGGTTATTAGTAATTGAAATAATGATTTTTATATGAGATGAGATTGGGAAGACCCTCATCTTCCTCTCTTGTTAACTAGTAGTTGTTGCTCGTTTCCTCCTCAATTCCCACGCTCTCTCTCCCCAATTCTTTCGAATATATTTGATATTAAGATTGGAGATAGAGTAAAAATAATCTTTCTCGATCGAGATATCTCATCTTCCAATCTTCTTCTCAAAGATTCTCGCTGCTCAAAACCAGATCAGCAATCCTTCTTCCTGGCCTCTCTGCAGCCCTTGGTTTCCATCCACCTTAATTGCCAGTAAAAAGTCCAATGATTCGATTCACATGGTCGGCAATGCTATTAAGCAGGTTCGCAGTGAGATTTCAAGCTCCACCCAGGTGGCCTGGTGTTGAGTAGTCATTGTAGTAAATAAGATATTACATAAAAACGAAGACATCAGAATCTTCGGTGAGAAAAGTTTTCAGTACTTGTAAAAGTGTAAAAATATTTAATCATCTTATATTTTTTTTTCATTAATAGAAATTAAACTGTCATATAAATCTCTCTCCTCATTTTCATCAATAATAAAAATATATATATATAATACGTAGATATTTTTGTACTTTCACAAGTTCAAAAAAACATTATTAATCTTTGACATATGTGAGATGGGCGGGGCGGGGCGGGCATTAACACCTCCCTCCTCAAAGTAATAGACAGCGATCAGTGCTTGACCGGAGAAGCCTGTAGAGGCACCCAAAGCCAAAGACATCTCCAAAGCCGTCGACAATTTTTAATTACAGAATTGCCTTGGGAAAAACAAAGGAAGAATTGTGCGAGGCCTTCCATATTGGCATAGCTAATTAAAGATGGAAGGTGTTGGGAAGTGACATGACAAGGATGCCTTGGTTGGCAAGCTTATGGACTTCAATTAACATTCCATAAACACGGGACGAAAAATTATGAAGATTTGGCTTGGTCGTTGTCTTTTTCTTCCCAAGTTTGCATGTATGGATCCCACCTCTCTTTGCAACTTGTATCAACTGGACTACGCTTTCGTTTTAGGATTTTTATTACGTATTCGATATTTTAAATAGTTTTAGAATCTTTATACTTTCTAATAACTACAATAATCTACCGTCGTTCAAAAAATCCCTACATTCTGTCAGCGTTAAAATAATGAACTTAATCAGAGTTAAATTTAATTAACTCATACAATATATGTTTGTTGGAGTATATATACCTGAAGCCATAGTTCGCTGTACTGCGCATATTGATCGTGCCGCATTCTCCGTGACACGGTCCGATATCGTACCGTACCACTAAGATACGTGGAAAGAGATAGTTTTGATTTTTTTTTATTTTGTGATTGATCAATATTTAAATGAGTAAACTTAAAAAAAAGAGCAAAATATAAGAATATCACATAAAATAGTTGAAAAATATAGTCATCATATTCCGACACACTTTGATTCTCCGCACCTCAATAAGATGACATCTGGATCTAAAATAAAGTCAAATCTGAAATCATCATATCATTAGAAAAATGTACTGATTTTAATTAAAACTAAATATTAAAAATTATTGATGCATAGATATTGAGATGAAGTCGACTTAATAATTTTTATAATAATTTTACTTGATAAAAATAATTTAAAAATTAAAATAAATTATCATAATTGGTATTATCTCTTAATTAGCTTATGTTTAAAATTTTATGTCAATTGATATCGTTTAGACCCCTTAGATGTGTCAGATGTGCGAAAGAAAATTAAAAAAATAGGGGAACCGATCGTGGCGCGGTATAGGTCGGACATACCAGCATGATATGCATGATGTGCATCGGCTGTACCACCATGGTACACGGCGGTATAGGTTTGACTGTACCGCCATGATATGTGGTGGTACAACCAACCCTGATTCTAAACCGACTTTGATTGTGTGTACCTCGATAAGACGTCATTTAATTTTTAAAATAAATCAATTTAAAGTTATCATAATTATCAGAATATATTAATTCTAAAAACATAAATATCAAGAATTATTAATGTATAGATATTGAGATTAAGTCGACTTAATAATTTTTAAGTGTAATTTTCACTGGATGAATAAATAATTAAAAAAATTATCATAATTTTGTATCACTCTTACTTAGCTTATGTTTAATATTTCATATCAGCCCTTAAATATATAGATGTGGGGAAAGACAAAAGAAAAAAAAAGAGATGGAGAACCAAGAGCCATGTCACGGTACGACACGACGACCGTGCCTGAAGCATAATATAAATTTTATACATCTCCAGTTCTTCTTTACAATGACAAATGTTATAGTGCACGAAATAATTTATTACATACCATATATATTTCTGTTACAATACATGCGGAGACGATAGTGCCCTACACATACATTTTCTTTATGTAAGTTGATACCGGTCGTCGACCGCCGACGATCTGGGCCGACGAGATCAAGGATCGGCCATATCGACGACCGACGATTGTGATGCCGGTCGTCGACCGCCAAGATCTGGGCCGGCGAGATCAAGGATCGGCCATATCGCCTAGCCGACGATTAAACTGTCGGAATCGTCGTCGCAGGTTAGTCCATCGCTGCCGAGAACTAATTCAAATTAATCATTAGGTCCTCGTCCCAGCTGGCGCCAGGTCACACCTGCCCTAGGTACAGATGAGCCCCGTAAATCACGACCCCCAGCTGGCCCGCACCCGCTTTAGGCAAGCGACAGTCGAGGCGAGACTCTCCGACCCAGTTGGGTGGACTCCCTAATTAGCGCCCTTGCCTCACGGAGGCTCGTCCACCGCCTTCCTCTTCTATCCAAAGGGTCAAGCTCTTATAAAAGAGATAGAGACCCCAAGAAAAGGTACGCTATTCGTAGCACCAAAACTCTTTTCTCTCTCTGAACTTCTTCTGAACTCTTGCTAACTGGATCGTCAGAGTGTCCGACCGCCGAGGAGTCTCGTGGTTTGCAGGTCAGGAAGCTCCGCTCCGACGACTGTGCGACGACTCCACATCTCTCGGTGCCCATCCGTTCGGTTCCCGGCCGACCCATCCTTGCTTATGCAGCAACATTTGGCGCCGTCTGTGGGAATTCGCTACAAAAGCTATTCCTAATGGCACCCAGGGAAAAGCGGTCGCTCGCACTGCGAAGAAGACACTCCCTCACTATACCACCCGAAGCTGTCGTAGGAGCTGATCATCCATACGGGGGACAAGATTCAACGACTACGTCGCGACTCGAACGCGTCGAGCAAACATTGGCAAGCCTTCAGCAGATTCTGCTGAGGTTGGAGCAAAACCAGCGAGCCACCCCCCGTAGGGGCGAAGGTCAGATCCGCCAGATGGAGCAAGCTCAGGTGATCAAAACGACGTCGAGGCTCCCAACCGACAGCGCGCGGCCCCAGCAGTGTCCGCAAATCAAGTCGACGCTTCGCCCTTGGTGGAAGGGACCCCCCTCGCCAGCTGTCGTCCAGGCCGACAATGTACCTCCCGTCACTCCCGTAGCGGCAGCAGGGACTACAGCAAAAGCCGACCTCGCCGACCACTTCTCGGCGGAGTCCGCCCAGGCTACCTTCACCGAATCTCCGTGCGACCCGCGGTGGAAAGACGACCTACGGGAAATGAACAGGAGAATCGAAGCCTTGTAGCTCGGCACCCGCACCCCTTCGGTAGCAACTCTCCTCACCTCATCCCCTTTCACAGAGGAAATCACGTCGGCCCCAGTGCCGTTGAAGTTCCAATTGCCCAAATTCCGACGATATAACGGGACGACTAATCCCGTCCACCACCTCGACCATTTTCAAGGTCAGATAGAGATGTTGAATGTGACTGACGCTCTGAAATGCAGAGCCTTTATGTCAACCTTAGATGATGCAGCATTGCAATGGTTCAAGGCGTTGCCCTCACGTCGTCCCATGCTTCTCCGACCTGGAGCAGAGGTTTCTCTCGATCACTTCTACAACACGGTGCAGCACTCCTTATGCACCGGCGACCTGTGACTGGTCTCACACAGAAAGAGGGGAGATGTTCCGGGATTACGCCCAATGCTTCTAGGTCGAAATCATGAAAGTAATAGACTTGGACCTAAGGACTGCATAAACATACTCACGAGGGTATGCACCGACGTGGCGTTCGTGACATCAATCGCGAAAAAACCACCGGTAAGCCTTTCCGACCTCCTCTCTCGGATGCAAAAGTACGTCCGGCTAGAGTCGACCCTTGGAGCCGCGCGGGCGACTCAAACGACCATTGGAGAGAGGAAGCGCAAGCTCTGGGCCAAGCGAGAAAAGGCCAAGGAGGGAGGAGCACTGAGGAGATAGGCGTCGGGAGCTAGAAGATCGGCGAACCTCGGACCGACGACCCCACGAGTATCGCAGAGTCAGGGACCTACCTCGATTCGGGAGGCTGCCATCAGAGATCCTCCCCATCATCAAGAACCTTCCGGAGTTTCGGCGACCTGAACCAATTACGAGGCCTCCATCTGGGTGAGGGGCCGATCTGTATTGTGAGTATCATAAAGGCCAGGACATTTAACTGACCAGTGCAGGAGCCTAAAAATGGAAATAGCGGAGATGCTGCGCCGAGGAATAATCGAAAATACGTCTCCACGGCAAGCCCAAGGATAGGGAACCAGAAGAAGATCGCGAGCACACAAAGAAGAAGGGGCGTCCTGGTCCTCGCACGCAAGAGGCGGCGATAGCGGACAAAACGAGGAGCGGCGAAAAAAGGCGTCCTCGTCGGCAGTCATCCTCGTGGTGGACCAACCGGCGCCGAACCTGAAAGAGGTGATCACGTTTTCCGCCGAAGATGCTATCGGGCGAGCTTCCCTCACGACGACGCGCTAGTCATCCACGCCGACGTCGACGGCTACACAGTGCATCGCATCCTCGTCGACAACGGAGCGGCAACCCGACGTCCTCTTCTATGATTGCTTCCTGAAGATGACGAATCTAAGCACGGAGCTCAAGCCAGTAGCCACACCCTTGTTCGGGTTCAGCGGAACACCGGTCACCGCCGAGATCTATCAGCTTAAGGTGACGCTGGGCGCCCGACCTCGGCACGTGACGGTTGAGGTCGACTTCCTAATCGTGAAGGTGAAGTCGCCTACAACGCGATCTTTGGGCGTGGATTGCTCGGAAGCTCGGGGGGGGTGCCATCGACATATCATCAGAAGTTGAAGTTCCCTACTCCTAACGGAGTGGGAAGTTGTCGGCAGTCAGGCAGAGGCACGCCTCTGCTTGTTAACTCAATCAAAGCCAAAGAACCAACTGTTTCTGAGTACGATCCGCTTGTCAATGATGTCCAAAAACCGAACCAGCCGAACTTACTAAGCAAATTAAAATCGAGAACGGACTACTAACTATCGGGACCGAACTCAACAAACTAGAAGATGACATCGCTCAATTCCTCGGTCGAAACGGCGACGTATTCGCCTGGTCCGACGACGACCTGCCTGGGTGGATCCGAGCATTATTCAGCATCACTTGAACGTCAATCCCGAAGCTCGACCGATCCTCCAGAAGAAGAGACCCTTGTCGGCCGAAAGGCAGGAAGTGGTCGAAAGCAATTTAACAAAATATTTGCATGCAGGAACCGTTAGAAATTCATTCTATCCAGACTGGGTCGCCAATGTCGTCCTGGTGAGAAAGGCGAATGGAAATGGCGGATGTGTGTTGACTTCACCGACCTAAACAAAGCCTGTCCAAAGGACAGCTTCCCATTACCTCAGATCGATCAACTGGTTGATTCGACCGCCGGACACGAGCTGTTAAGCTTCCTCGACCGCCTACTCGGGCTACCATCAGATAAGAATGGCCCCGGAGGATGAGGATAAAACATCTTTCACCACTGAGAGAGGTTTGTACTGTTTCACTCGTATGCCTTTCGGACTAAAAAATGCAGGAGCGACATACCAAAGGCTGGTCAACAAAATGTTCGAAAAGCAAATCGGCAAAACCATGGATTTGCGTTGACGACATGCTAGTGAAAAGCCGACGATCCGAGACCACGTCAAAGACTTGGTCGAGGCTTTCGAAGTCTTGCGACATTACGAGATGAAGCTGAACCCGGAAAAGTGCGTCTTCGGCGTCAGGGCTGGAAAATTCCTGGGCTACCTCGTCTCTCAAAGGGGCATTGATGTCAACCCCGACAAAGTTCGTGCAATCCTCGACATGTCGGCTCCAAGGACGGTGAAAGAGGTACAGAGACTTAATGGCAGGATAACTGCTCTTAGCAGGTTCATGTCCAGGTCGGCGGAACGTTGCCGACCTTTCTTCGAGATATTGCGGAAGGGTCGCTTCGAATGGACCGAGGAGTGCCAAGGAGCCTTCGACGAACTGAAGGAACACCTAGCGAACGTGCCGACGTTAAGCAAGCCAAGCGACAACGAAGAACTGCTGTTGTACCTATCCACGACGGACTATTCCATCAGCTCGGTGCTCGTCCGAGAAGAAGATCGAACCCACCTCCCGGTGTACTATACGAGTAAAGCGCTACGAGGAGCCGAACAGCACTACACCAGCCTTGAAAGCTCGGTTATGCTCTCATCATGGCAGCCCAAAGATTACGTCCATATTTTCAAGCACACAAGATCGTTGTCCTCACCGACGCTCCGCTCTGACCAATTTTCGAGCGACCCGAGTCCTCGGGAGGTTGGCAAAGTGGGCCGTCGAGCTCGGCGAGTTCGATATCGAGTTCAGGCCCCGGGTCGCCATCAAGCGCAGGCCCTCGCGGATTTTATTTCCGAAGGCACCGCCCGGGCAGCGGTGGACGAAGAACCCAACGAGAGTTGGAAAATTTTCATCGACGGTGCCTCAAATTCCAAAGGAGGCGGTGCAGGTGTGTAATGCGCTCTCCTCGAGGGCCTCGACTGAAGGTACGTAGTTCGTTTCGATTTCGACGCATCTAACAATGTGGCAGAATACGAAGCGGTGGTGTCGGGGTTGAAAATGGCAAAAACCCTTGGGGCAAGGAGGGTACGCATTCACAGCGACTCCCAACTGGTCGTCGGCCAGGTGTCCCAGATGTTCGAGGCGAAAGAGGCAAAGCTCGCCTTGTACAAAGCCGAGGTGCTAAGGATGATGGCAGAATTCGATTCAGCGGAGCTCATAAAGATACCAAGGTCCGAGAATGAACAAGCCGATGAGTTATCGAAGATCGCGTCGTCGGCGCTAGAGTCACCCCCCATCCCTATTGATAGAAGAGTTAACGATTCCAACCATAGCACCCAAAGATCTAATGAGTATCAAGGTAAGAACAACCTGGATGACCCCATTGATAAATTTCCTCAGGAGTAGGTTGCTACCGGAGGACAAGAACGGGCCGAGAAAACGAGGCGACGGTCGTCAAAGTTCTTCATCGTCGGCGATGACCTGTACCGGAAGGGTTTAGCTATCCCAACCTCCTCTGCATGGACCCTGTTCAAGCCGAAGAAATTATCAACGAAGTTCACGAAGGAACGTGTGGTTCTCATGCGGGCCCCAGATCTCTAGTAAGAAGAGTAACCCGACAAGGATACTGGTGGCCGACGATGCTTAAAGACGCCGAGAAGTACGTCAAAAGCTACCGACAATGCCAGCTATTCAGCAAGATCGACCGACAACCTCCATCGGAACTCACGAGCATAAATTCCCCATGGCCATTCGCACAATGGGCATGGACATCCTCGACCATCCCACCTGCGACGGGCCAAGGAAGTTCATCATCGTCGGAGTCGATTATTTCACAAAATGGGTCGAAGCTGAGCCCCTAGCAAAAATTACAGATACCAACGCCTGGGGCTTCGTATGGAAAAATATCATCTGCAGTTTCGGTCTTCCACGAACAATCATCACCGACAACGGACGACAGTTCGACAACGCTAAGTTTCGTCGAAATTGCGTCGCGCTCGGGATTGAACACAGGTTCTCCTCAGTAGCCCATCCTCAATCAAACGGAATGGCCGAGGTCACCAATCGGACAATCTTGGATGGACTAAAGAAGAGAATAGCGAACCACAAGGGAGCTTGGGCCGACCAACTCCTCCATGTACTTTGGGCATACAGGACGACACCAAGAGAAGCCACCCAGGAATCACCCTTCGCGTTAGCTTTCGGGATGGAGGCACTGTCACCAGTAGAGATGCTCGTCCCCTCACAAAGAATCCTCGGATTTAACGAAGAAAGCAACAATCGAGCATTGCGTGCCGAACTGGACTTAATAGAAGAAAAGCGAGAAAATGCTTATACAAGGATGGAGATATACCAGAAGAGGGTCAAAAAAAGCTTCGACAGGAAGGTCAAACCACGACGCTTCGGGGTAGGGAGCCTGGTCCTCAGAAAGCTCGCAATTTCGGACCCGAGGTCGGCAAGCGGGAAGTTGTCGCCAAACTGGGAAGGCCCATACCGAATCGCCGACGATCTCGGACAGGGAGCTTATCGGCTTGAAGAGCTCGGGGAGTAGCCATACCGAGAACGTGGAACGCCGAGCATCTTCGACGTTACTTCCCGTAAGCCCGAGGCCTTTTCGGCGCTCTCTAAGCCTAAGCCCGACGTCGCTTCGACACCTTCTAAACATAAGCCCGATGTCGGTTCGGCATTCTCTAAACATAAGCCCGACGTCGCTTCGGCATTTTCTAAACATAAGCCCGACGTCGGTTCGGCACTCTCTTAACATAAGCCCGACGTCGCCTCGGCACCTTCTAAACATAAGCCCGACGTCGGTTCGGCATTTTCTAAACATAAGCCCGACGTCGCTTCGGCACTCTCTAAACATAAGCCCGAGGTCTTTTCGGCGCTCTCTAGGCATAAGTCCGACGTCGCTTCGGCACTCAATAAGTACGAGGTCGCTTCGGCACTCTCACCGACGAGGTCGCTTAGGCACTCTCGCTAACGAGGTCGTTTAGGCCTTCTCACCGACGAAGCAGTTCCGAACACACTCGTCGACAAGGTCGTTTGTACAGTCGCAAACGGTGAAATAAACTACAGAGTACCAATTGTATTCTCACTAACGAGGATTACAGAGTACGTGAAGAAAGGCAGCTACTCCTCATTCAAAACGACATCAGCTGCCTGGTCGAGGGAACGATCAATGGCCGACTCCATGGCCTCGTCCACGACGGCGGCGAACGCCTCGCCTCCACCCTCAGCGGCCTGGTCGCCGTCCTCGCCATCTCCAGCAAGAGTCGCTCCCGACAAGTCGAGGTTGGGATACACCCCTTAACCTTGGCAAGGCAGTCGTTATACCCTCCCTGGAAGAGGTCGGCGATCTCATCCTGAAGTTCATCGGAGTTGCGATACTCCTCTATCGCCTTGTCCCTTTCCTCAGCAACGAGGCGCGAAAAGTTGTTCTTCGTCTCTTCGTGGGCCGCGATCTCGTCGTATTGCGCCTTCTTCACAGCCTCAAGGGCCGTCTGGAGGGCGCCTTCCTTCTTCTTTGCCTCCTCCTCCAGGCGGAAACTGCGGGCCTTCTCGGCGGCCACAAGCTCCTCAACCTCGGCGATGCGTTTGTCGCAGGCCAGCCTCTTCACCTCAGCTCGGTGCACAAACGCGTCGAACGCGGCCAGCTGGCTCAGCATACCATGGTAGAACTCGTGCATAAGCCGACGTGCAGGGCGGCCGAGCGTTTCAGCCTTAACCTCGGGCGGTAGGGCTTGTCGCCCCCTCAACCGGGTCCAAGGAGAAGTGAACCTGAGACGGAACCGAGGCGTCAGGTGCCGTACCCGACGATGCCGGAACTGAGCGCTTCTTCTTCGGCCTTCCCTCAGTCAACGGGACGGCTGCCGAGCTCTGACCAGGCGCCGATGCCGATGGAGGCACAGCCTCAGCCTCGCGGTGGCGTTTCTCGGGACGAGAAGCCACCTTCTTCCCCCTTGATTGAGCCCGGCTCTTGGCCTGGTCCATGAGCGATGAACCTTTCCGTGTCGGGAGTGCGGAGTCACTCTTGTCGGCCATGGCTGCAAGGACATGTGACTGTTAGATAGGGAAGTCAAGGCAGATCAAGAATACAACTACGAGGTTGGCAACCTTTTGTGCCCTCTTCGATCAGCTGGAATAGTTCCTCCGAGATATCGATCAGGTTGGGGGGCTCCACCTCCTTCAAACACTCAAGGTCGTAGAGCTCGGATGCAGTAAGCCTCGGCGATCCAAAAGCTTTGCTCCGGACGTCGACGGCCGACCACTTGGTTGGGAACGGCCAACCCGAGGGACTATAAACAAAAACAAAGTTCCTCTTCCAGCCGTGGAGTGAGGAGGGCAGTCTTCCAAGGATATGCCGACCATTCCTCGCCGCAAAGTAAAACCAGTCTCCGAACGGTTTAATAGAGAACATGTATAGAAAAAGGCGCGAGGTCGGAGGGACCCCTACCGAATAGCACAAAGATAGAAAGCCGACGATTACTCGCCAGGCGTTCGGTGCCAACTGAGAAGGAGCCACCCCAAGCTCCAAGAGAAGAAAAATAACAAGGGGTGGAAGGGAAACAGAGGCCTGCCCGAACCGCCTCGGTGTAAACCGAGAACCCCCTATTCAAAACATAATGAGCCCTAAAATCCCTATTAGCAAACACGACGGCGTCGGCAGGGAGAGCAAATCTAGGGTGCTTCCGCAGCCACCTAAAGGTACCAGGGGAGGTCTCACAACGGGCTTCGGCCACGTTGTCGGCTCGACGGCGAGCACCGAAGTGTGGGCTGAGGGATCCTTAGGAACATAGGTCCTGTGGACTAGTTCAAGGACGAAGGTATCGTCAACGGGCCCCCAGACCTGGTTTCTACGGATATCGACCCTTCCCCAAGGCTTTCAGAAACGGAGGCGGGAGCGTCGACAGAAGCTTGGGGGTCCCTAGATTTTGTGGACGACGACGAGGAGGAAGCCTCAGGAGAGGTGGAGGAAGAGGAGAGGCTCATCGTTTACCTCAGAACGAAACAAGCGAAGATCGTCGGGCGACCTTGTACAGACGGGCACGGTCGTCGGATCGTCGGTAGACGTCGGGGCAGCAAAGATCGCGAGGCTCGCGCAAAAACGAAGAAACGTTTACCTCGCACCAAGCCCTGACTATTTATAGCCTCGACGCCTTGACGATCGGACGGCCCAAAATCCTGCGCTTCCAGGATTCAGCCACGTGTCGGAAGCCCGGCAGCCAGGAGACGTTCACGTTCCGGATCCACCGCGCGCGCCCCGAAACCGAGCGGCGTCATCATGGTGCAAGGTTCAGAGTAAAGGACCTGACACGCCGTCGCCGGCAGTACCCTCATCATGACAGTGGCAGAACGCCCCCAAATTCATGGCGCGGAATGCGAGGCGACGCCGAACGCCCGTACGAATTTTTAAGAGCAATAAATGGCTTCTTTTCGAGCCGAGGACTCGGCTCGAAAAGAACCCGGGGGACTAGTGATACCGGTCGTCGACCGCCGACGATCTGGGCCGACGAGATCAAGGATCGGCCATATCGACGAGCCGACGATTGTGATACCGGTCGTCGACCGCCGACGATCTGGGCCGGCGAGATCAAGGATCGGCCATATCGACGAGCCGACGATTAAACTATCGGGAATCGTCGTCGCAGGTTAGTCCATCGCTGCCGAGAACTAAATTCAAATTAAGCATTATGTCCGGGCGTCCCCAGCTGGCGCCAGGTCACACCTGCCCTAGGTACAGACGAGCCCCGTAAATCACGACCCCCAGCTGGCCCGCACCCGCTTTAGGCAAGCGACAGTCGAGGCGAGACTCTCCGTACCCAGCTGGCGTGGGCTCCCTAATTAGCGCCCTTGCCTCACGGAGGCTCGTCCGCCGCCTTCCTCTTCTATCCAAAGGGTCAAGCTCTTATAAAAGAGATAGAGACCCACAAGAAAAAGGTACGCTATTCGTAACACCAAAACTCTTTTCTCTCTCTGAACGATCTTCTGAACTCTTGCTAACTTGATCGTCGGAGTGTCCGACCGCCGAGGAGTCTCGGTGGTTTGCAGGTCAGGAAGGCTCCGCCGACGACTGTGCGACGACTCCACATCTCTCGGTGCCCATCCGGTTCGGTCCCGGCCGACCCATCCTTGCTTGTGCAGCAACATAAGTCATATCAATAATTCATGTATGCGCTATACATATTTTGTCAGTAAAACTTACTATTTTACAATATCCGGAGTCACATTTTTTGGAGGTGACAGTTCACGAAGTCTTTGAAATGATGGAAAGATAAGATGAAATAAAAAAAGAGATCGGTGCAAAAGAGACGGATCGTAAATATTGATATCTCAAAAATAAAAACTACAAATTAAATCAGACGGAAAAATAAGAACCTACGACTTTTAATATTCTGATAGAGATTACAAAATAGTCACATCCTCTAGCATGGATCCTAATTAATTTTCTCTATATCCTTATTAAATAAGGAACTCCAAAAAAAAATTTATGCAAACACGCATAAGTACTTAAATCCATTTTTGGTAGGGACAATGAATTAAAGTAAAGAACACTGAAAGATATCCGAATAAACAGCGAAAAGAGACGTCGTGCCAACGGGACCAGATCTTATATGTGCAGTGTTTGATTTCCTACATCTACATGTGCACTGTTACGAACACCATACGTCTTTTTCCTTGGGAAAAAGAAAGGAGAAATTTGTGGAAGTGACATGACATGATGACAGGGATGCCTTCGATGGCAAAAGCTTACGATCGGACTTTAAAATTGGCACTGCACAAACAAGGAGACGAAAATTATGAAGCTTTGGCTTCGTCGTCGTCCTCGTTGTCATCGTTTTTCTTTGCAAGTTGCGTGCATGGATCCACCTCTCCTTGGCCCACAATATTTTTTGCGATTTTTGCTAGTAAAGACGGGAAAGGAGGTCATGAACAGATCTACCACCCCTGCAACAAGAGGAGAAAAGCCTACCATATTGCGGCCGATGGGCAAGCAGTTCCGCAAAGATCTCTGCCGCCTCCATCCCCTGCAAACTCTAATTTCTGCTGATCATCTAGCTGCATGCGCTGGTATGGTAGCTGCTTCCCGCGTTCCCATAATCCTTATCGCGAGCTTGCTGCCTAGCTGCTGGTAAGGCCCCTCCTTCCATCGCCGCCACTGCCCACTGCCCACCACCCTTCCCCTGGCTCCTTGGGAACATCTCTCTCTTCTCTATAATTTCCTCAAACATCCCCAGATCTAGCTCCGAGGCACCGTCTTCGAAATTAGACCACTAATTAATATCCTTTTTCATCTTTTGATCAGCAAAACCCTGCATCATTTTGCAAGTCTTTGCTCTTCAGCTAGCTGTATACTCTCAAAAATTAACATTGGACCGAACGGTCCGAACCCATTAATGTCCCCTGGAAACACAAACTCTTTCCCCCGTGTCTGCTAGCTCTTCAACTTCACAGCAATCCCACCTTCCCCACAAAATGTCGACCCTTGATCCGATCCGCCCGGTCAGCGACGCTGCAGTGAATGCCGTCGCCGACAAGGTGGGGAATCTGGTCGGCACGTGCTGGGATTACTCCGTGGGCTTGGTGGTGAACATCATCTGCCTCTCTCGAAAAGCCGAGGAGGTCTCCAGGAAGATGGAGAGTCTACAAGACCGAAGCGAAGATCTGAAGTACGAGGCGGAGGACGAGGCACGTAAGACCCAGAGGAAGGTGTCAAAACAGCTGTCGGGATGGAGGAGTAGGTGTGTCGAGTCTGGCCACTGATGCCTCCAATTTCCAAAATCCTTCGAGGATCAATCCTTCTGTATCACCAGATTTCGCCTTGGTTTGATGCCATGCAGCTACTGAGGCAAATGAGGAGGCTCACCGAGGAAGGGAAAGCCTTCTCTCCTTCTGCCCAGTTATCGCGTCCACGAGGGCCCGACCCTGTTGAGCAGGTTCCATCAAAGACTTGCAGCTCCACCCTCGTGGTGGGAGGGAGGCTTTGCAACGAGTGGAGAGTTATATATGGACGATGGCGTCGGAATCATCGGCATATATGGATGGGTGGGGTGGGCAAAACCTCCCTTCTCAACATAATCAACAACGAGTTCTTGCTGGGAGAAGCCTGCCGAGACAAATTTGAAGTGGGCAATCGTGACGGTGTCTCGAGATGTTCAAATCTCCACCATCCAAAAGAGAGTTGCAGATCGGCTCGGGTTGCCCTCTGATACTCCGAAGGATGAACTTTTCGGCCAGCTCTCCAAGAAGCGATTCATATTGCTTCTTGATGATATGTGGAGAAGCTGAACTTTGAGGAGTCGGGATCCCTCTCCCAAAGGATTCCAAGAACAGAAGCAAGATCCTCTTCACCACGCGCTCTGAGCAAGTCTGTGGTGAAATGGATTTCGACCAGAAGATGAACATTGTGAGGACTGGGAGCAGGGGGGAGTGGTCCCTTCCCCCATGCACACTGTGTGCAGGGGGGGCTCCGGAAGAGGCTGTTTAGCCTTTTCCGGAATGGGAACCCCCCTCCTCCCCTTCTTCTTCCCCCCCCTCCCGCCTTGCCCTCTCCCTCTCCCACCCTCTCATCTGTCTCCCCTCCCTCTCGCCGCCATCTTCTGCCCTCTCTCTCTCTCGCGGTTCTCTTCTCTCTCTCTCTCTGGAGCGTTTCTCTCTCTCTCTCTAGCGTGCGCTCTCTCTCTCGCTCGCTATCTCTCCGGAGGGAGTGGCTCGCCGCGCCGCCGCTGCCTTGCTCGCCGCCGGAGAAGACTCCCCCGCCCTCGCCGCGCCGCCGCGCCGTCTGTCGCCGGAGCCGCGCACGGAGGACGCCGTGCGCGGTGCAGTCGCGCCGCCGTCGCCCGTGGGAGAGCTTCGCGCCGTTCGTGCCGCCGACGGATCCTACCGTCGAGGTAGGGACCCTCCTCCCTCTCCGGCGTCGGCCGGACTTCCCCCTCCCCCGTGCGCCGCCGTGAAACCCCCCCCCCTGCTCTCCCTGCTCCCGCCTCTCTCTCTCTCCCTTTCTCTCTCTCTGCGTAACACCTCCGGGCGGAGGTGTTTCCGGCGAGGGGAGCGCCGCCGACGGCCGCCGCGCCGTCCGGCGGCCCCCCCCCCTCCCCCCCCGCCGGCGCCGCCGGCAGTGGCTGGCCGGCCGGCCAGGCCCCTCCCACTCCCTCTCTTCCCTGCGCGCAGAGAAGGAGACGGGAGGAAGGGGAGACCCCCTGTGGCGCAGTGCGCCCAGATCTGTCCCAGATCTGGGTGGCACACTGCGCCCCCCCCTCTGGTGCATTGCACCAGGCAGTGGCCTGGGTTCCCCTGCGGCACATTGCGCCGGCAGACCCTTCTCGGCCCATTTTTAGCTCTGTTTCGCGCCGTTCTCGCGCCGTTTTCGAGCCGTTGTTGCCCCGGCTGTGCCGGTGGGTTGGCCCGGGTTGGTGACTGTGTGGTCGAGCCACGTGGTGGTCGGGCCCACCCGGGTCGGCTCCGACCGGGCCGGTAGTGCCTGTCGACCGTCAACTGGGGGCAGTCGTGCAGGGTTTCCGGCGCCCATCGAGGTGTTCCGAGGGCCGGCCGACTCTCCGCTTGTGCCGTGTGGGCATTCTGAGTTGACCGATGGTCGCGTTCTAGTTGCTTCCGCTTGTGTTTCGTACCGTACTCGTGACGCTTGTGCTGACTCCCTAGCACTGCGCCTTACTAGTCTTCGCCCGGTGCTGTGGCACTTGAGGGCTGTGTCCCAGCGCACGGTGCGCGTTTGGGTTTTTACCGTTCCCCGGGACCCCCATCCTCGTGGGCCCGTTGAGGGTGGTCTCCGAGCCACGAGTGCGTCCGTCGAGTGTTTCTCTCGGACGAAGGGGAAAGCGGTGTTGGACAGCGGCGTTGAGTCGTTTGTAGAGCTCTCTTAGTTGGTTCGGGTCCCGCGGAGTTTGGAGTGTCGCGGTGCGGGCCAGCTAGTCCGTTCTCACTGCCTCGCCTACACACGTTCCGGAGCCGTGTCGGGAGGACAGGCGTGGGACCGTAGTCCGGCCAAACTACGGCTTGTGGTTTGTTTGTCCACGCGTCTCACTCCGACGGGAGGGGAGACCTGGACTCGTGGTCGAGTGGTAAGACGCCGGCGGGCGCAACTGACCACTGACTAGTAGAGGCTGGGTTGTGGCTAGTGTGTCTTGTCCAGACGAGGGTTTTAACCGTCTGCTGTGCAGTTGTGTGGCGTGCTCGGAGCACGTTTACCGAGGTTGAGGCTGTGTGCTGTTGTGCCGTGTTGGCGATACTTGTGGACCTGTGTACTTTCCGTTTATTTTTTCAATACTTGCTCAGTTGTGTTATTATTTTATTATATCTCCTGCTTAGTTAGTAGACTTGTTGCTTGAGTTACTGCCGCCCTTCCGCTTGGTGTAGTTAGCTTGTTTACTTTAGTAGCACTGCTCTTCCTGTCTAGTTTAGTTGTGTTGTTCTTGTTTCCGCTGTCGAACCGGTGAGGGGTTGGGTTCCCTACTGGGCTTCGTTCGCGAAGCTCATTCCCCCCTTACTTCCTTCCAGGTTTGAGCTCGAGGGAGCCGATGTTCGTGTTCAGACGGTCTGCGTCGCGTCGCTTGTGGTCTGCAGCGTTAGTTGTGGTTAGTACTTTCTTTATTTGCACTTGAATTATTATCTGGGACTTTGTGTGTATTTTTATTCTGCTGTTGTATTTCTTTAATTGTTTAGCCATTGTAACTTGTTGTATATCTCACTAGACATATTTCTAACCCTTCCGGGTCTTCGGATCCGTGGGTGGCGGTCCAAGGGTCGGGTACTTGGAGGGTTCCAGGTATCGGATTCTTGGGTCGTTACAGTTGGTATCAGAGCAAATGTCTTCTGAGATTTACAACGGGTTAATGGCTATGGCTATCCCAGAAAATAGTTCAAGTGCGTTGCTGGCACCGTCTGTGGTGTGTTAGTGTTAGGCTTGTGCCTTGATCATATTTTGCAGGTAGGTTGTGGTTCAGCAAGATTCTAGTGGGAGTCGTAGAAGGGTTCCATCGTTGCAGTGCTGCATGCGTGGTGCGTGATCGCTGGTTGGTTCGTGCTGGTGGCACTGATGATGATGGAGTTGCTGGTGGAGGTATTCCTTGTGAGGAGGACAGTTGCAGACAGGTCTGGTGTGGTGCTCTTGGTCGTTGGCTGCGCTTTCGGCTGCATGTGTTCTGTGGTGGCTGAGAGAATCTGTTTGTGGTGTGGCTTCCACCGTGCAGATTTGTTGTCTGCGGGTCCAGTGGAAGTGCCCTTATTTTTCCTACTTATGTTTGCTCTTGGCTTTGCTGTGCTTTGGTTGCTTGGGCATGTTGCCTCACCTGTTAGGTGAGTTGTGGGTGCCCTGTGTTCTGTTAGGTTGGCATTGCTGCTCGGACTTAGCAATTGCTCTGTGTGTGCTTGTAATGTCGTTTGTTATGTGTTGTGTCGCTTGGTGTTGTTTTGCTTGGCCCTGTGCTAATGGTTGTGGGTTCTGGTGAGGTGTTCCCAGAGCTTTTTTTTTTTTTTGCTTGTTCTGGTGGAGGTTCTCCCAATTTCTTTGTGCTCTTTTCTGTTTTGTTGCTCTCAGGTTTGAGGTGTGTTGTTGGTTGGCTTTGTGTTCTGGTGAGGTTCCCAGAACTATTTGTTGTTGTCTAGGTGAGGTTTCTCTCAGGACTGTTCTGTGCTTGTTTTAGTTGTTTTCGTGCTGCCTCAAGGTTGAGTGTGCTGTTGGTTGGCTGGTGCGTTCTGGTGGGCTCTCCCAGAACGTGTCTTGGTCGTTCTGGTGGAGGTTCTCCCATAACTGTCTTGTATTGTTTATGCTTGCTGTTGTGCTCTCTTTGAAGATCTGTGTGGGTTGGTTGATTTGGGTTGTTTTGTTCCGGTGGACTTTTCCTTGGACGACTCTCTGTCGTTCTTGGTGGAGGTCCTTTCCATAGCTGCCTAGTGTTTGTTTTGCTTGTTGCTGCTCTCTCTGTAGAGATGAGCTGTCATTGTTTCCAGTTGGACTGTCTGTGTTACAGTCTATCTGAGCATTGTCGGTCAAGGTGCGGTACCTTTGACCGTGTGTCTAGTTGTTGTGTGTGGCCAGGTGCCTTGTTGTTTGTTTCCAATTTTCCTGCTGCGTTGGTAGGACTGCGTGTGTCCCCGTAGCTCGGATGGTCCTGCTTCGTTTTTCTGTGCTCATCGTGCCGTTGTAGCTGGTGATGTGGTGTGTGCCGTGGCCATGTGGCTAGTGGTACTTCTTGCGGATGTGCTAGTTTTGTGCTTCGATCTCCTATCTTGCGTGAGGAAGGGCCTGTTGTGCATTTCCTCCTCCTTTTTGTGGGTTGCTCGAGGTGGTGGTGCTTCGATTTTGTGTCTTGGTGTTGTGGTGCATGCTGTTGTGGCCTTCTTGGCCAAAGGTCTTCTACCTCGAGTTGTTTTAGGGTTGAGCGGGTTGCTCCCCTCGTGTTGTTGTTTCCGCTTGGCGATGTAGGTTTGTGAACCTACTGGTCTTCTGGTTCTGTTGTGAAGGCTTGTGTGTTGCCTGACTGGTCAATGTCGGACAATGTGTTCCATGTGATCAGCGCTAGATAACCCCGGTTCTCTCGCTGAGCTTTCTCGTGTTGACGTTGCGTTCGTGTGTGCTCTGTTTCGTGCCTCTTTCGGTTCTTGGAGACTTTTGTCACCCTCTTAGTGTGTGGCCCTCACTGCTTGTTGTAGTAGGGCCGATGCCTTATGTGGTGCGCTTCTAAAGAGCCGTCATGTTTGTTGTGGTCTTCGAAGCACGTGACCTTCCGTGCGTTTTCTCTTCTTGGTGGTTCTCTGGTAGGGAGCCCTTTTTGCTGGCCCTGTGCCGTTTTGGAGCCGTTGGTGCAACCATGTGCACTACACCTGGTGGTTCTAGTGCTTGTGGTTGTGCCGTGTGTTTGTGCCCGTGTGTGCTGACCTTGAGTTTGTGCGTTGTTTTGCGATTTGTGAGGTGCTCGAGGCGTTGAGTTGTTCCGCCTCTGGGACGCGTGTGGTGGCCTGTCCCTGTGGTCGTACCGTACCACAGTGTGGTAGCTACCTTGTTGCTTTGTAGCTCTAGTGGTGGTGCGCTCGATTTTGGTTGTGGCCCGCGTCTGGTGTTCCCTCGCTGTGCGTGTTGGTTTGCGTTCTACTTGGGTCAACGTGCTGCTTTTGGCTCATGCGGTTCCCCATTTTTTCTGGTGGTTGGATGTTTTTCTCTGCGGTTGGTTCTGTGGCACTCGCTCTTGGCGTTGCACATTTCGTGGTGGGTGCATTGCCAACCATTGTGTGTTCGTTCGTGTGCCAGGTGTGAGTCTGGAAGCCGATAGCATGACTCATGTCTGTGTTCGTGGTGGCAGTGAGCCTATCGGTTTGCTGGAGCTTGACCGTGTGAGTCGCTGACGTCTTGGGTTGCTTGGTTCTGACCAAACCTTAGACATCTTTTCGACCTTTGTCGTTGTGTGTGTTGTGCTTGTGAGCGTGTTCTGCTTTTAGTTTTCCTGTGACTCCACATTCGTTTGGTGTCCTTGTCGGACCACGAGGAAGGTCTGGGTGAGACCGAGTGGTGTTGTGGATGTCGTTCCACGTGTTGAGGGGTTTTCCACGTCTCTGTTCTGCTTAGACTCTGGTTTTCCTTTGCGAGACATCCATTTGGCTGTGTGGCTGATACTAGCTGTCGCTAGCTGCGTGAGGCCATTCCTCTGAGCCATGTGGTTGACTCGTAGGTCTTCTTCCGAGTTGTCACCAGTCACTGTGGTTTCTGTCGGGTTCGGCTGGTGGCAGAGTGGGTTGCTGACCGGATTGATTTTAATAGCAAGGTCTGTTGAGGACTTCAGCCACGTGTTTTTCGGCTAATGGTTCTGTTCGTCTTCGGTTGGTTGGTGCGTGCCATGCTTGTGGAGTTGTCATCATCCGATTGAGTGCTCCGTCCCCGTCTGGGGTGTGCTGTGTGGGCTGTCGGTTGCCTGGTTGAGCACTCCACGCGTGGCTGCATCGCTGTTGTGGCCACCAGGAAGTCGTGGTAAGACTTAGTGGCCTTTTTCGTGCTGACTGTTTCTTTTCGTGTTCTTTTCCCTCGAGTTGTCGAATGTTTTCGAGTGAGTTGTTCCTGCCCCTGCTTACTTCCGTACTTCGGCTTTGTTTTTATAATTTCGAGGGCGAAATTGTTTTAAGTGGGGTAGGATGTGAGGACTGGGAGCAGGGGGGAGTGGTCCCCCTTCCCCCATGCACACTGTGTGCAGGGGGGGCTCCGGAAGAGGCTGTTTAGCCTTTTCCGGAATGGGAACCCCCCTCCTCCCCTTCTTCTTCCCCCCCTCCCGCCTTGCCCTCTCCCTCTCCCAACCCTCTCATCTGTCTCCCCTCCCTCTCGCCGCCATCTTCTGCCCTCTCTCTCTCTCGCGGTTCTCTTCTCTCTCTCTCTCTGGAGCGTTCTCTCTCTCTCTCTAGCGTGCGCTCTCTCTCTCTCGCTCGCTATCTCTCCGGAGGGAGTGGCTCGCCGCGCCGCCGCTGCCTTGCTCGCCGCCGGAGGACTCCCCCGCCCTCGCCGCGCCGCCGCGCCGTCTGTCGCCGGGAGCCGCGCACGGAGGACGCCGTGCGCGTGCAGTCGCGCCGCCGTCGCCCGTGGGAGAGCTTCGCGCCGTTCGTGCCGCCGACGGATCCTACCGTCGAGGTAGGGACCCTCCTCCCTCTCCGGCGTCGGCCGGACTTCCCCCTCCCCCGTGCGCCGCCGTGAAACCCCCCCCCTGCTCTCCCTGCTCCCCGCTCTCTCTCTCTCCCTTTCTCTCTCTCTGCGTAACACCTCCGGGCCGGAGGTGTTTCCGGCGAGGGGAGCGCCGCCGACGGCCGCCGCGCCGTCCGGCGGCCCCCCCCCCTCCCGCCGGCGCCGCGCCGGCAGTGGCTGGCCGGCCGGCCAGGCCCCTCCCACTCCCTCTCTTCCCTGCGCGCAGAGAAGGAGACGGGAGGAAGGGGAGACCCCCTGTGGCGCAGTGCGCCCAGATCTGTCCCAGATCTGGGTGGCACACTGCGCCCCCCCCTCTGGTGCATTGCACCAGGCAGTGGCCTGGTTTCCCCTGCGGCACATTGCGCCGGCAGACCCTTCTCGGCCCATTTTTAGCTCTGTTTCGCGCCGTTCTCGCGGCCGTTTTCGAGCCGTTGTTGCCCCGGCTGTGCCGGTGGTTGGCCCGGGTTGGTGACTGTGTGGTCGAGCCACGTGGTGGTCGGCCCACACCCGGTCGGCTCCGACCGGGCCGGTAGTGCCTGTCGACCGGTCAACTGGGGGCAGTCGTGCAGGGTTTCCGGCGCCCATCGAGGGTGTTCCGAGGGCCGGCCGACTCTCCGCTTGTGCCGTGTGGGCATTCTGAGTTGACCGATGGTCGCGTTCTAGTTGCTTCCGCTTGTGTTTCGTACCGTACTCGTGACGCTTGTGCTGACTCCCTAGCACTGCGCCTTACTAGTCTTCGCCCGGTGCGTGGCACTTGAGGGCTTGTCCCAGCGCACGGTGCGCGTTTGGGTTGTTACCGTTCCCCGGGACCCCCATCCTCGTGGGCCCGTTGAGGGTGGTCTCGAGCCACGAGTGCGTCCGTCGAGTGTTTCTCCGGACGAAGGGGAAAGCGGTGTTGGACAGCGGCGTTGAGTCGTTTGTAGAGCTCTCTTAGTTGGTTCGGGTCCCGCGGAGTTTGGAGTGTCGCGGTGCGGCCAGCTAGTCCGTTCTCACTCCTCGCCTTACACGGTTCCGGAGCCGTGTCGGGAGGACAGGCGTGGGACCGTAGTCCGGCCAGACTACGGCTTGTGGTTGTGTTTGTCACGCGTCTCACTCCGACGGAGGGGAGACCTGGACTCGTGGTCGAGTGGTAAGACGCCGGCGGGCGCAACTGACCACTGACTAGTAGAGGCTGGGTTGTGGCTAGTGTGTCTTGTCCAGACGAGGGTTTTACCGTCTGCTTGTGCAGTTGTGTGGCGTGCTCGGAGCACGTTTACCGAGGTTGAGGCTGTGTGCTGTTGTGCCGTGTTGGCGATACTTGTGGACCTGTGTACTTCCGTTTATTTATTTCAATACTTGCTCAGTTTGTTTATTATTTTATATATCTCCTGCTTAGTTAGTAGACTTGTTGCTTGAGTTACTGTGCCGCCCTTCCGCTTGGTGTAGTTAGCTTGTTTACTTTAGTAGCACTGCTCTTCCTGTCTAGTTTAGTTGTGTTGTTCTTGTTTCCGCTGTCGAACCGGTGAGGGGTTGGGTTCCCTACTGGGCTTCGTTCGCGAAGCTCATTCCCCCCTTACTTCCTTCCAGGTTTGAGCTCGAGGGAGCCGATGTTCGTGTTCAGACGGTCTGCGTCGCGTCGCTTGTGGTCTGCAGCGTTAGTTGGGTTAGTACTTTCTTTATTTGCACTTGAATTATTATCTGGGACTTTGTGTGTATTTTATTATGCTGTTGTATTTCTTTAATTGTTTAGCCATTGTAACTTGTTGTAATCTCACTAGACATATTTCTAACCCTTCCGGTCTTCGGATCCGTGGGTGGCGGTCCAGGGTCGGGTACTTGGAGGGTTCCAGGTATCGGATTCTTGGGTCGTTACAAACATAACTTGTTAGATGACAAAAGTTCGTGGGACTTGTTCCGGTCGAAATTTGGGAGGGACGCTGCTGTCCTCGACGTCGACCCACACATACGACAACTTGCAAAGGAGGTCGTGGGAAGATGCGGAGGCCTGCCCATTGCCCTCATCACTGTCGGGATGGCGATGTCCAATGCCAAAACCGCATATGATTGGAAAGATGCAATAAGAAAGTTGGATCAGTGTGCTTCGCAGCTTTCTCCAGGTATGGAAGAAGTCCTCAATCCTTGAAATTTAGTTTTGAAAAGTTGAAAAATGAAGCACTGCGAAATTGTCTTTTATATTGTTGCCTTGTTCTCGGAGGATTATAAAATTCCTAAAGTGGAGATCATAGACTATTGGATCTGTGAAGGTTTTCTTGATCTCGAGGACTTTGATGAACATGATATTGAGGATACTCGTTGCAGAGGCAATGCTTTGATCAGTGAACTCCAGAATGCTTGCCTATTGGAAGAGGTCTCTGATAATTTCGTGATGTTGCACGACACCGTCCGAGATATGGCATTGTGGATAGCCGGACATGATTTTGTGGTGCTGGCAGGCTCTAATAGTAATGCTACCCAGGTTCCCAAACTAAGCATCTGGGAAATGGCAAGAAGGATTTCCTTGATCCGCAACGAGAAGATAGAAGAACTACCATCTTCTTCTTCTTCTTCTTCTCCCTGCAGGAATCTGTCCTTTCCAAATTTGACAACTCTATTGCTACAAAGTAGTCTACTAGCAAAGAATGTTCCCGAAGGTTTCTTTACCTTTACGAGCATGCCCACCCTCAGAGTCCTTGATCTCGCCCGCACGGGTCTCTCAGAGTTTCCAATTGAGATCACTTCATTAACTTGTCTGCAATATCTCTCCTTATCAGAGAATGAATTCACCTCCCTCCCCGTTGAATTAGGCAACTTGACCAATCTGAGGCAGCTAATCTTAAGGAACACTCTCCATCTGACATCCATCTCAAGAGAAGCCATATCACATCTGTCCCGCCTCCAGTCTTGGATATGGAGTGGTCGGACTATGAGTTTGGTGATGATGACACCGTCCCTTGGAGATGGGGCTGTCCGACCTTGCAAACCTGAGCAGACTTGTTGAATTTCATCTTCCAAAGTATAAATATTGGTCTTGGAGATCATTCGGCGTGTTTGAGGCTTCACCGTTGCTGCGACGATCCATAAGGAGTCTTGGCATAAGAGCATCATGCGATGCTAGTGGCGACTCTGTCTCTCCACAACCATCAGCGAATATTATCTCTGAGCGAGTTGGCAGGCTGTCGGGGCTGAGGAGATTAGAGCTTCAGGGTGAATCTTATGATCCAGTGATGGGAGAGCTTCAACTCTATCATGTTAGCCGACTCCAGAATCTAGTATTCCTCCGTATCGAAGACTTCAGAGTGGCCAAGATTTCCATTAATATTAGCAGCTGCCACGGCTCGGAACCTCTCTTCCCTCGATTACGAGAATTGAGGATCAAATCTTGTGACTGGTGGTCGGAGATGACATGGCTTGGTTTGCTCCCCTGCCTTGAGGAACTCTATATAGGGCATTGCAAAGGGTTGAAAGAAGTGTTAATGCAGCTTGATGGAGACGGCCATGACCACCTCATGATCACACCATTCCCAAAGCTGACAAGCATGAATCTCCAGAATCTTCCGTCGTTGACGAGCATCAACATACGCCCATTGCCTTTTCTGTCTTTGAAAAGGCTTGTTGTGCGAGGATGCCCCCGGTTGAAACGACTTCCGTTCGGACCCCAGAGTGCCAAGAATTTAACCCATATTTTTGGCCAAGAAGCATGGTGGGATGGGTTGGAGTGGGACAACGATGCCGACCAACAAAGCTTCAGCTCAAAGTTCATAGCAATTGCCTCATTAATGCCCGCAACATTGTGACGCATGAAGCAGCAGTCGTGCTCTTTGCGCCATGTGGATGTCGACCAACAAAGCTTCAGCTCCAAGTTCAATGCATGTTTCCCAATTACATGGTCTCATGTATATTCTGATGACATATATACCACCACTCCTTGCTACCGACCCAATTCCTAAGCAATCACTGGATGGCATATTTCAAGCTTCAAAACTGGCCACTCTCTTCGGATCAAATATTAATGTTGTGTGTGGCTTCCTTAATTTCTTCCCGTAGGCAATTGCCTGACGTCACTCAGTATGTTTATAAATGGGGAACAGTTTCATAAGAAGATATCAGAAATGGAGTGATGAAGCCTGCATCCCTGCTTATGTTTTTTTTTTTCGGGTGTATTTAACGTGAGCAGAACATTGTTCGATCCATTTCAAGGAAATATTTATGATCTCGAATCACCTTTAGATACTGATAGCATTACCAGGTCAACTTTTGGCTGATGGCCTTCGTCTTTTACAATGTCTATTTACCCTGACCAGTCCAATAATAATCCTAAAATATTATAATACCTGACCCTGTGGGATTCTGTTCAATAGGGCTGTTAACAAGTCTTGTCAATTCAAAACGCCCAGTAGACCGGAAGACCTACCCATCATATGGGCTTGGGCCAGAGAAACTGCCTCCCATAGACCCAATATACCCTCCACAACCGATTGCAAGAAAAGTTTGTCGACATATGCGATAAAAAAATACTAATTTAATGCAAAACGTGCAGGACATTGACTTGACTTGAGATATGAAGGACCATCGAGTGCCAATGTGATTTTAGATTGTCCAACTACCAAGAAATTAAGAAGTGAAAATGTTTATATTATTGTTCAACTAACCTAGTTATACTGACCGCACCCTCCATTATTCCAATCAACAGTATGAGAAAGAGAGTTGCTTTCTACTTAATCGATCGGAAAGAAAAATAGATCTATTTGGGTACTGACCTGATTAATTAGTCGACATCTAAATAGGGCAACTCAACATTTTTACTCGATGGATCAGGTAAAAGATATTTCTCTTTGAAAAAAATTTATTGCACTTAAAAATTACACTTTTTATATATTTTAATCTTCCCATTAACTAATACATTAGGATGCATTAATTATACCCATCTAGTAAAAAGCAATCAATATATGAAAAAATACAATTCTCAAGTATAATAAAACTGGTATTCACACCCTTATACTTGCCCTCCGCCCCCATCACCTAGCGTAGCCACTCTAGATCCACATCCATCCCTTAATTTGAGATTTGATCCGATCAGCCCCCCATCACCTAACGTAGCCACTCTAGATCCCATCCATCCCTTAATTTGAGATTTGATCCGATCAGCCCCCCATCACCTAACGTAGCTACTCTAGATCCACATTCATCCCTTAATTTGAGATTTGATCCGATCAGCTGGTACTTTGGCCTCTTTGA
This sequence comes from Colocasia esculenta, assembly GCA_014218235.1. NCBI lineage: Eukaryota > Viridiplantae > Streptophyta > Magnoliopsida > Alismatales > Araceae > Colocasia > Colocasia esculenta. The sequence goes on along the minus strand of CM024753.1, from coordinate 20,075,244 downwards.
TAACGTGATAAGGGGATTGATATTAATAAATCGGATATAAATTATTTACGTTTAAGAGTTTTTTTGATTTGAGATGGTTAAATGAGGGATAGTTATGTAGGAGATAATTTTTAATGTGATGTATATGATGTTGATTGACACAGTGTATATAGTTATCACCCCTTTTATCTCTAATTTGACACCATTTACCTGTGTATAATATACACCATAATTTTTAAGAATATAATAATAAAATTAATGAGTTATCTCCAAAGATAACTTTTATCCCCCCTCCATGAGAGGGATAAGTATCACCCATTTATCCCCTCTTTATCATGCTTAAATTTTATCACCTATTTTTATCCTATCTCGGTTATCAAATTATATGTGGGTATAATAAATCGGTGATAAGGGGGATAAACCCCTTATCACGTTAGTATGTGACCTAAAGACTTCTTGCGCAGTCTTTACTTTGATCAGATTCTGGTTCACCCCAAATTAGGTTTTGAAGCAGATACCTGAGTTTGTGGTCGGGGAATTTTCTGTACACTAGCTTGCATATGCGTCCTATAAATTTCCCCTCCTAATTTGTTGCCTGAGTGCAGCAGCATGTAATCTTTAACATAAGATACGATCTCTGCTCATTTTGAAATGGGGCTAAATAACTCCTAGTTATTTTATTCTCAGGTTGTTTAACATAATTTTTGTGCCATTTTATTTTGGGTAAAAAAAAAGGGTCATTAAGTAAAAAATCGGTTAAGTTACCAAAGACGTCAAAAGACTTGGGTATAGCTAACCACCTTTTTAAACCCCCCCCCCCCTCCTTTAACCTAATTTTTACCCAACCCCCCTTATTAGCAAAACTTTGTTCCCAAAGTACATTTATGAAAAAATCATCCTTTTACCCTCCTAAACCCAACTTAATTTTACCCAGTACCAAAGCTGGTTAGTATATATGTCGTGGTTCTCATAACTAGTTGTTCGCCATCTTGTTCTTCGTATTAGCTCTGTAGTAGGTTTTCACATGTTGGTGGAGATGAACATTATCTTGTTAGATCCCTTCTTTGGATAGATGTTTATGGCTTATACTATACTAATTAAATTTCACAGTGTGTGGTTGCTGAATTGTATATTTTTATTAATTTTTTAAAATTTTCAAGATAATAAAAATTATCAGTTTTAATTTCAAATTACAATTTGTTATAATGACTTTTTATTGACGGTTTAAATATGATTTGTAGTAATCTTTTTTAATTTAAACAAATAGTTTTATCATAGCAATATAGCATATTTGGTAGAAAATATGAAATATAAAAAATAATGAACATCAATGAGTTTATTCTAAATTCTATTTTGTTACATAATGATTGAATAATTCATAAAATGTATGTACATATATATATATATTCAATTAATTATGTAAATTAACTACATGCATAAAATAATGTCTCTTTGAAAGAAAAATACTTAATGTCTTGTTTATTCTAATTGTGTGACTATGAATATAATTACAATTTCAATTGTAGATGATAGTAAGAACATTCTAGATAAATTGTAATAAGTGTGAGACCTTAAGATATATTGTGGTACTAGCCTTCTCATTATCACAAGTGAAATAAAGCAAAATTATGATACATTGTTTCAAAATAAAATATTATATTTTAAGTAAACTCATTCAAAAAATAGAAAATCTCATCTTAGTGAATATAATGATTTTTTGGGAATGATTTAATTTCTCTATAAATATTCATAAACATACAAAAATATATTTTTGTCAACATGAAACATGCAACTTTATTGTCATACAAAGAGATAATTTTATCGGGGAGGGAGGGGGAGAGAGAGAGAGAGAGCAAAATGTATAGTATAAAGAATCTAGTAGAAAGAGAAGATTGAGATAGAGAGGAGTGAGAGTTTGGTTGAGAAAATGAAGAGAAAATGCTGAGATATATTTATTATATTGTAAGATTTCTAATTGTGAATTGAGATTAGATTGGATGACAAAATAAAATGTACCATGAGAATATGATACTTGGGTTCAAAGAAACCTACTTTTTCTTGACAATAATCATATTAGAATTGGGATTTTGCATATTATTTCTATAATATTGCAATACTTTAAATAACATCTTAGCATGTCTCACTATGCCCCTACAATCTATCTCCCTTCTAGAAAAACCATGATGTTAAACTTAACCCTATTTATAATTAAATGTCAATTTTAACACAACCCTTCCTCTCATCTGACAATTAATAACTAATTCTATATGTGATTTTTAAAAAATGATTTAAATGAAAAGGTACCATTGAGAGAGAGAGAGAGATTCATCGAAAAAATTGACTAAAAAAAGGCAAAGTTGTGGAGTATAGAATTCAGTTGATAGAGAAACAAGAGTCTCATTTTGTGTGTGTGTGTGTGTGTGTGTGTGAGAGAGAGAGAGAGAGAGACCTATTGTGAAAAAGAGAGATCGAAGATAAATGATTTAGAAGCTATATTCGTAATAATATATTTAATTTTGGGGAGTCAATACAGAGTAAGAGAGAAGAGTCCAAATGGGGGTAAATTTAGAAAGGTTTGATGGGGAGCGAGAGAGTTAGGTGGTAGAAAGATAAGAGGGTCTAGAATAAATGTGAGTTAGAATGACCAAAATGAGAGTAGTTTACTTCTAGAATTGCTAGATAATTAATAGAAGTTTTATTGTCAAACGAAAAAAAACAAGTTGAAAATGTAAACTAAAATTTAGTTTAACAAATATATACACAAAATGAAATATGAATCTAGGGCGTTAGAATATTATAAAGGAAAATGTCTCTTGCCAATGGGAGCCACAATTTATTAACTTGTTTCTTAGTAGATCTACCATGTAGATATTTGTTGAATTGCCACATAAATTTGTAAATATTTTGAAACTCCACTAGAGAAACACTTAACTATTCAGCTAAATTGACATCGTTCATCCTTTCCCGTCTAGCCAGTGGCAGTCCATATGTCACACATTGCATGCAACCCAAATAATGTAGTGGACGATGAGTAGTGGTGGAAGTAACTGATTGTATTATCGATCTATGGTGGTGACAATGAGCGGTGGCCCCAATCTTTAGTAGTGATGACTGACCGAAATGCCAGTCGATGGCAACAACGACATCGGTCATTGACAATAGTAATTGACCATATTACTAGTCAGCGGTGGTAGTGATGACAAGCGTCATTCGAGGAAGCTTGATGAGCAGCGCTAATTAGTGATGTAGCGTCCTTGTGTGGCGCCTCCTACCCACATGGCATCATGTGGACTACCACCTTACTAAACAATTTCCTTGACCCAATTGCAATTAATGTTTCGAACTCTACAACGATGGTGGGAGAAAGTGTGAAGAGATGAAAACTAAAAAAAAGGAAATTGTTGGATCATTCTTTTTTTTTATCAAATATTTTATTTTTATTGATGGAGATAGAAACTGACACCCAGAGGCAAAGCCTAATACATATCCAAAACAGAACAAAAAACTATGTAGCTAAATCTATCTAGAACTCCATGGATGATCTATCCCATGAACTAGTACGGCGAAGAACAGCCCGAGGACGTAACCCTGGTCGTCTTGAATAGCACTCCATGTCTTCTTCATCCGATTCCATTTCAGATACCTCTTGATCAAATCTAAAATCAGGCATGAACATATTCTCAGCTTTAGCCAGGTCAGCAACAGACGAAAAAATCTACAAATCTAAAGTTGGAACTTGAACTGGCATATTCATCGGAACTATTGGATGCACAGGGCTAGAAGAACGCTCCCGGGTAATCGGTAAGCAAATCATTACACTGCCTTTGTGAGATGGACGTGAGAAACGACGGCCAGAAGATGACCCACTAGAGGGGGGATTGGAGTTAACTCCCATAGTTGACTTTACCAAAGTGGCTGAAGCCTAACGCACAACCTATGCAAATGTCATGGGAGTCGATACCTGTGCAGAAGAGGGTTCCGCAACAACAACCGTCGTAGAGAGATTTACCTCCTCTTGCACATCATTCCCTACATCCAAACCGTTCTGTGTACTAGCTGCCTCACAGTTGCAGTCTTAGTCATTAGCAGTATGTACCTCCATGAATGGGCCCAAAGGAGACCCATCATCATTCGCTCAAACGGCCATAACTTTCCAATCGGTTATCAAAATCGCTTATAAGTCCCCAATTCGGAATCAGCACTCAGAGCCGCCCGTCGCGCCCTTAATTCCTCAAGTGATAAGACATCGTTTGGGGTCCAAAAACCTTCATTTCGTAATCCAAAAGTGCAATTCTAGCCGACCATCTCCCCGATTCCAAGGTTTTTTGGCAGTAGCATTTCCCTCGATTACGCGAATCGGTGGCGGAGTTGACACACGGAGTCGATCTGTCACGGCGATCGGAAGTCGTGTTCAACTCGGCTCGAGATCTCCTCCCCAGGTCGCTGATATGGGTGCACGAACATCGCCGATATAGTCACCCCCTCTGGTTATTCCCACCCCTTCAGCGAAGGAAATGGGCATAACTTTTCGCCCGGGCAACGGAACCGCTTATGTGACCACAATTCAGAATCGGCACTTCGAGACGGTCGATAAGACGCTGGTTTCGCGAAATTCCATTTCGGGGCCGAAATTTTGCCCTGGAGCGTGTGTACTAGTACACCGATTGTCTTACCCTTGGGTAGGATGCAGATATTTGTTCGTCAGGGGATCGGAACCACCCGCGAGGCCCCAATTCGGAATCGGCACTTCGACCCGGTCGGTAAAAGGCTGCATTCGGAGATTTTCAGTCCGATGCCAAAATTCCTCTCCGGGAGCGTGGTCGCGGGCTACCGATGCGATCGTATACGGACACCCCTTCATTCAAACGACCATAATTTTCCGTTCGGTTATCAGAATCGCTCATAAGACCCAAATTCGAAATCGGCACTCAAAGGCGCCCGTCGCCCCCTTATTGTCTCAGGTGATAAGATGTCGTTTTGGGGTGCACAAACCTTCATTTCGCACTCTAAAAGTGCGATTCTAGTCGACCATCTCCCCGATTCAAAGGTTTTCTGGCAGTAGCATCTCCCTCGATTACGCGAATCACTGGCGGAGCCGACACACGGAGTCGACCTGTCACGACGACCGGAAGTGAGGTTCAACTCGGCGCGAGATCCCTCCCCAAGTCGCTGATATGGGTGCACGAACATCGCCGATATAGTCACCCCCTCCGATTTATTCCCACCCCTTCAGCAAAAGAAATGGCATAACCTTCCGCCCGAGCACAAAATCGCTTATGTGACCACAATTCAGAATCAGTACTCCGAGACAGTCGACAAGACGCTGGTTTCGCGGAATTCTATTCTGGGGCTGAAATTCTGCCCCGGAGCGTGTGTACTAGTACAACCGATTGTCATACCCTTGGATAGAACGCGGATATTTGTTCGCCAGGGGATCAGAACTGCTCGCGAGGCCCCAACTCAGAATCGACACTTCGACTCGGTCGGTAAAAGGCCGCATTCGGAGATTTCTGGCCCGTGCCCAAATTCCTCTTCGGGAGCGTGGTCGCGGGCTGCCGATGCGATCGCATATGGACACCTCTTCACTCAACGGCCATAACTTTTTGCTCGGTTATCGGAATCGCTTATAAGACCCCAATTCGAAATTTGCACTTAGAGGCACCCGTCATCCCTTATTGCCTCAGTGATAAGAGGTCGTTTCGAGTCCAAAAACCTTCGTTTTGCACTCCAAAAGTGCGATTCTAGCCGACCATCTCCCCGATTCCAAGGTTTCTTGCAGTAGCATCTCCCACGATTACGCAAATAACTGGCAGAGCCAACACACGGAGTCGACCGGTCACGGCGACCGGAAGTCGTGTTCAACTCGGCGCGATATCTCCTCCCCAGGTCGCTGATATGGGTGCACGAACATCGCCGATATAGTCTCCCCCTCCAGTTTATTCCCACCCCTTCAACGAAAGAAATGGCATAACTTTCCGAACAGGGAACGAATCGCTTATGTGACCACAATTCGGAATCGGCACTCCGAGACGGTCGACAGGATGCTGGTTTCGCAGAATTCCATTTCGGAGTCGAAATTCCGCACCAGAGCGTGTGTACTAGTACACCGATTGTCATACCCTTGGGTAGGACGTGGATATTTGTTCGCCAGGGGATCGGAACCGCCCGCAAGGCCCCAATTCAGAATCGGCACTTTGACTAGGTCGGTAAAAGGCCGCATTCGGAGATTTCCGGTCCGGCGCCCAAATTCCTCTCTAAGAGCGTGGTCTCGGGCTGCCGATGCGATCGCATTCGAACACCCCTTCGCTCAAACGACCATAACTTTCTGCTCGGTTATCGAAATCGCTTATGAGACCCCAATTCGGAATCGGGACTCAGAGGCACCCGTCACCCCCTTATCGCCTCAAATGATAAGATATTGTTTTCGGGTCCAAAAACCTTCATTTCGCACTCCAAAAGTGCGATTCTAGCCGACCATCTCCCCGATTCCAAGGTTTTCTGGCAGTAGCGTCTCCCTCGATTACGCGAATCACTGGCGGAGTCGACCTGTCACAGAGACCAAAAATTATGTTCCACTCGGCGCGAGATCTCCTCCCCAGGTCGCTAATATGGGTGCACGAACATCGCCGATATAGTCACCCCCTCCGGTTTATTCCCACCCCTTCAGCGAAAGAAATGGCATAACTTTCCTCCGGGGCAACAGAATCGCTTATGTGACCACAATTCAAAATCGGCACTCCGAGACGGTCGACAAGACACTGGTTTCGCGGAATTCCATTCCGGGGCCAAAATTCCACCCCGGAGCATGTGTACTAGTACACCGATTGTCGTACCCTTGGGTAGGATGCGGATATTTGTTCGCCAGGGATCGGAACCGCCCGCGAGGCCCTAATTTGGAATCGGCACTTCGACTCGGTCGGTAAAAGGCCGCATTCGGAGATTTTCGGTTCGGCGCCCAAATTCCTCTCTGGGAGCGTGGTCGCGGGCTGCCGATGCGATCGCATATAGACACCCCTTTGTTCAAACGGTCATAACTTTCCGCTCGGTTATCGGAATCGCTTATAAGACCCCAATTTGAAATCGGCACTCAAAGGCGCCCGTCACTCCTTTACTGTCTCAAGTGATAAGACATCATTTCGACCCGCTCAGTAAAAGGCCGCATTCGGAGATTTCCAGTCCAGCGCCCAAATTCTTCTCCAGGAGCGTGGTCGGGGGCAGCCAATGCGATCGCATACGGACACCCCTTCGCTCAAACGGCCATAACTTTCCGCTCGGTTATCAGAATAACTTATAAGACTTTAATTTGGAATCGACACTCAGATGTGCCCATCGCCCCCTTATTGCCTTTGGCAATAAGACGTCGTTTTGGGGTCCAAAAACATTCGTTTCGCACTCCAAAAGTGTGATTATAGCTGACCATATCCCCGATTCCAAGGTTTTCTGGCAGTAGCATCTCCCTTGATTTTGCGAATCACTTGCGGAGCAGACACACGGAGTCGACCTATCATGGCAACCGGAAGTCGTGTTCAACTCGGCGCGAGATCTCCTCCCCAGGTCACTGATATGGGTGCACGAACATCGCCGATATAGTCACCCCCTCTGGTTTATTCCCACCCCTTCAGCGAAAGAAATGGGCATAACTTTCTGCCCGGGCATCAGAATCGCTTATGTGACCACAATTCAAAATTGGCACTCCGAGACGGTCGACAGAATGCTAGTTTCGCGGAATTCTGTTCTGGGGCCAAAATTCCACTCCGAAGCATGTGTACTAGTACACCGATTGTCGTACCCTTGGGTAGAACGCGGATATTTATTCGCCCGGGGATCGGAACCGCCCGCGAGGCTCCAATTCGAAATTGGCACTTCGACCCGTCGGTAAAAGGCCACATTCGGAGATTTCTTGTCCGGCGCCCAAATTCTTCTCTTGGAGCGTGGTCGCTGGATGCCGATGCGATCGCATACGGACAACCCTTTGCTCAAACGGCCATAACTTTCCGCTCGGTTATTGGAATCGCTTATAAGACCCCAATTTAGAATCGGCACTCAAAGGCGCCTGTTGCCCCCTCATTGCCTCAGGTGATAAGACGTCATCTTGGGGTCCAAAAACCTTCATTTCGCACTCCAAAAGTGCGATTCTAGCCGACCATCTTTCCGATTCCAAGTTTTTCTTGCAGTAGTGTCTCCCTCGATTATGCGAATCACTGGCGGAGCTGACACACGGAGTCGACCTATCACGGCGACCGGAAGTCGTGTTCAACTCGGCACGAGATGTCCTCCCCAGGTCGTTGATATGGGTGCACGAACATCGCCGATATAGTCACCCCCTCTGGTTTATTCTCACCTCTTCATCGAAAGAATGGGCATAGCTTTCCGCCCGGGCAACGGAATCGCTTATGTGACCACAATTCAGAATCGGCACTCCGGGACGGTCGACAGGACGCTGGTTTCGTGGAATTCCATTTCGGAGCCGAAATTCTGTCCCAGAGCGTGTGTACTAGTACACCGATTGTCGTACCCTGGGTAGGACGCGGATATTTGTTCGCTAGGGGATCAGAACCTCCCGTAAGGCCCCAATTCAGAATCGACACTTTCACCAGGTCGGTAAAAGGTCGCATTCGAAGATTTCCGGTCCGGCGCCCAAATTCCTCTCTGGGAGCGTGGTTGCAGCTGCCGATGCGATCGCATTCGGACACCCCTTCGCTCAAACGGCCATAACTTTACGCTCGGTTATCGGAATCGCTTATGAGACCCCAATTCAGAATCGGCACTCAGAGGCGCCCGTCGCCCCCTTATTGCCCCAGGCAATAAGACTTCATTTTGGGTCCAAAAACCTTCGTTTCGCACTCCAAATGTGCAATTCTAGCCGACCATCTCCCCGATTCTAAGGTTTTCCGGCAGTAGCGTCTCCCTTGATTAAGCGAATCACTTGCGGAGCTGACACACGGAGTCGGCCTGTCACGGCGACCGGAAGTCGTGTTCAACTCGGCGCGAGATCTCCTCCCCAGGTCGTTGATATGGTGCACGAACATTGCCGATATAGTCACCCCCTCCGGTTTATTCCCACCCCTTCAGCGAAATAAATGGGCATAACTTTCTGCCCGAACAACGGAATCACTTATGTGACCACAATTCAGAATCGGCACTCTGAGACGGTCGACAGGACACTGGTGTCGTGGAATTCCATTTCGGGGCCGAAATTCCACCCTAGAACGTGTGTACTAGTACACCGATTGTCGTACCCTTGGGTAGGACGCGGATATTTGTTCGTCAGGGGATTGGAACCGCCCGTGAGTCCCCAATTCAGAATCGACACTTTGACCCGGTCGATAAAAGGCCACATTCGGAGATTTTCAGTCCGACGCCCAAATTCCTCTCCGGGAGCGTGGTCGCGGACTGCCGATGCGATCGCATACGGACACCCCTTCGCTCAAACGGCATAACTTTCCGCTCGGTTATTGGAATCGCTTATAAGACCCCATTCGAAATTGGCACTCAGAGGTGCTCGCTGCCCCCTTATTGCCTCAGGTGATAAGTCGTCGTTTCGGGTCCAAAAACCTTCATTTTGCACTCCAAAAGTGCGATTCTAGCCGACCATCTCCTTGATTTCAAGGTTTTCTGGCAGTAGTGTTTCCCTCGACTATGCGAATTGTTGGCGGAGCTGACACATGGAGTCGACCTGTCACAGCGACTGGAAGTCGTGTTCAACACGGCGCAAGATCTCCTCCCTAGGTGGCTGATATGGGAGCACGAACATCACCGATATACTTACCCCCTCCGGTTATTCCCACCCCCTTCAGCGAAAGAATGTGCATAACTTTTTGCCCGGGCATCGGAATCATTTATGTGACCACAATTCAGAATCGGCACTCTGAGACGGTTGACAGGACGCTGGTTTCACAGAATTCCTTTCCGGTGCCGAAATTCCACTCCGGAGCATGTGTACTAGTACACCGATTGTCATACCCTTGGGTAGGACGCGGATATTTGTTCGCCCGGGAATTGGGCTGCTGATGCGATTGCATTCGGACACCCCTTCGCTCAAACGGCCATAACTTTCCGCTCGGTTATCGGAATCCCTTATAAGACCCCAATTAGGAATCAGCACTCAGAGGCGCCCATTGCCCCCTTTTTACCTCAGGCGATAAGACGTCATTTTGGGGTCCAAAAACCTTCGTTTCACACTCCAAAAGTGCGATTCTAGCTAACCATCTCCAAGATTCCAAGTTTTTCTTGCAGTAGCATCTCCCTCGATTATGCGAATCACTGTGGAGCTGACACACAGAGTCGACCTGTCACGGCGACCGGAAGTCGTGTTCAACTCGGCGCGAGATCTCCTCCCCAGGTCCCTGATATGGGTGCACGAACATCGCCGATATAGTCACCCCCTCTGGTTTATTCCCACCCCTTCAGCGAAAGAAATGGGCATAACTTTCCTCCCAGGCAACGGAATCGCTTATGTGACCACAATTCGGAATCAGCACTCCGAGACGATCAACAGAACGCTGGTTTCGCAGAATTCTATTCTGGGACCGAAATTCCGCCCCAGAGCGTGTGTACTAGTACACCGATTGTGGCACCCTTGGGTAGGACGTGGATATTTGTTCTCCAGGGGATCGAACCGCCCGCTAGGACCCAATTCGGAATCGCCACTTCGACCAGATCGGTAAAAGGCCGCATTCAGAGATTTCTGGTCCGGCGCCCAAATTCCGGGAGTGTGGTCGCGGGCTGCTGATGCGATCGCATTCAGACACCCCTTCGCTCAAACAGCCATAACTTTCCGCTCGGTTATCAGAATCGCTTATGAGACCCCAATTCGGAATCGGAACTCAGAGGCGCCCGTTGCCCCAATATCGCCTCAAGCAATAAGACATCATTTTGGGGTCCAAAAACCTTCACTTCGCACTCCAAAAGTGCGATTCTAGACGACCATCTCCCCGATTCTAAGGTTTTCTGGCAGTAGCGTCTCCCTCGATTACGCGAATTACTGGCAGAGCCAACACACGGAGTCGACCTATCACGGCGATCGGTAGTCGTGTTCAACTCGGCGCGAGATCTCCTCCCCAGGTCGCTGATATGGGTGCACGAACATCGCCGATATAGTCACCCCTTCTGGTTTATTCCCACCCCTTCAGCGAAAGAAATGGGCATAACTTTCCGCCCGGGCAACAGAATCGCTTATGTGACCACAATTCACAATCGCCACTCCGAGACGGTCGACAGGACGCTGGTTTCGTGGAATTCCATTCCTGGGCCGAAATTCCACCCCGGAGCGTGTGTACTAGTACATCGATTGTCATACCCTTGGGTAAGACGCGAATATTTGTTCGCCGAGGGATCAGAACCGCCCGCGAGGCCCCAATTCGGAATAGGCACTTCGGCCCAGTCGGTAAAAGGCCGCATTATGAGATTTCCGATCTGACACCCAAATTCCTCTCTGGGAGAGTAGTCGTGGGCTGCCGATGCGATCGCATATGGACACCCCTTCGCTCAAATGACCATAACTTTCCGCTCGGTTATCAGAATCGCTTATAAGACCCCAATTAGAAATCGGCACTCAGAGGCGCCCGTCGCCCCCTTATTGCCTCAGGTGATAAGATGTCATGCCCCGCCAATTTAGCAGCGGAATAAATCGGGGAGGCATGAACAACGTGTATGGTAACATAAATTGCTCATACAATCGAAAATATCAGAGCAACTAATGAACAATAATTGCAATAAAACTCATCATTTTATTGATAATTCATCTAAACTATTACAACCACTAATTGAGTGTCAAACACAGGGCTCAACAGAATCATTACATTTGGAAAGGATAAGTAAGCAAATAACTAAAACTAACTCTAAGGTACTGGGGACAATCCATCGCTATGACTCCAGGACGCTCATCACTCCAGACCATTCCCGTTGATGTGTGTAAAGTCGTCACTTGACTTACCTGAAAACACAATAACAAATAACGAAGGGTGAGCGATAACGCTCAGTAGGACTTAATATCTCGTGTAAACAAGCATGCTTAAAGTGATTAATGTCTTGTAACGCAGGTTAACTAGAGAGAATGATCAATTATAGTCAAAGAGAGTAATTAGCGCAAGATAACGAGAGATTGATGGCATACCATATCAAAAGAATGATAGCATACGATAACATGTTAACGATAATACATTTCTCAAGAGTATGGCAAAACTAGGATGATAAGGAAATGACCATGTAATGAGATAGCGTGTAGCGAGATAGCGTGTAGCAAGATAGCGTGTAACGAGACAACATGTAACAAGATAACGTGTATGGTTGCACAACAGTGCACTAGAAGAGTACGGCAGTAGTCACTTTAGGACAATAGCTGTTCACGATGGCACAGTACGTCTAAACTCCTCAGACTAATATTATAACAATTAGATGTCTAGCCAAAATAGTTTAGTCAGAACCGGTGCAATGCAGAACACCGTCAATAGCCCCTGCAGGTATTTTCGGGTAGCTCTCTGCCCCCAGGACTAGATTGGAGCCCCTCTGACACTCTCCGTGCCGTGCACAGTATGCATTCGAGTTAGTAGGGTCACCAACCCATATTATGACGCTAGACAGTCATGTATAGTACAAGCAATAGGAGCCACAACAGCTCAAGAGTCTCAAGAGAGTACTAGATGTATAGACGAGATAGTAGAGTGAACGTGAATAGATGAGAGTACAAGGATAGTAGACGAGATAGGGTATAATCGAAAAACAACGATAAACCATGATATTAATAGTTGCACGGTACTAGGTCGGTACCGGCAGTCTGGTAGAAGTCACATCCGCCCATTAGCCGCGCTATGAACACTAGCTAGATGGTCCGGTGTGATTACAAGATAAGAGAGAACTTACTAAGGCCGTTTGGATAATAATGACCCCTAAGAGTGTAACGGATTTAAAGGTACAACCATTCATCGGCAATGGCGTGCACCAAAGCCAGAGACTTACGGAGGCCTTGACAAGGAGTCCCTAGCCCGTTGATAGTATTCCCGATGGAGAGGTGGTCCAAGTCAAGAGAAAGTGTGTAACGAAACTTTGTCCGTCTGCCTCGAGTGCTCGAAGGCAGAGGATGCGATAACGGTGTACAAATCACACGAATAAAATGAAGACATGTGTCATTTAAATAATAAGGAAATTAGGTAATTAATTTCACTTAATTACCATATACATTATGGTAATTTAATAAGGTCAAATGGCACATTAATGATATGTGTTTGCAAGTGTAGAGAGATCATGAGAATATGATAAGTCGTGCTCACGGCTTTTAAATTAACAAGATTATTTAAATATTATTAAATAACAATATTCAGGTCGATTACTAAGCTTAACAGTACATGGTTTAACTTGTTCAAGGGTTAAATGCATATAAAGTAGGGACATATGCATAATTTTAAGTTCTGGCCGAAATCTTAAATCGCGTTGGGAGAGCTTGTCGTGATTCAGGTTGCAACGGGGCGGCCGGGCGCGTCAGGTGAACCGGCTGTGTCTGGCCCGGTTCGGGGTGGATATCGCGGCGGCTTTGTCCGCCGCGTTATTACGCGTGACAGTGGGGCGCAACCTGGCTGATATCGCAGAGTATCGTGCCTTCGCGATATCAGAGCAGTCCGCCCTTTTTCCCCTTTTCCAGGGCATTTCCTGTTTGATACAGGTCGCTTGTAATTCAATATAAAATCACATGATGATCCAAAAAACACGAAACTAGTTTTAAATGAAGTAGACACATATATCTATCAACCTGTATGTTAATTTGAAAATAGTCAAGGTTTAGGCATACTTTGATCGGGTGACATTTCTATGACCTAAACATGCGTAGTAAAGATTCAAAATTAATTAATGATGGATACATGATGAAATATTTCGAACCAAGGGCGTTCGAAAGCTAATAAGATGTAGTATTTATGAGAATTTTATCATGGTATGAAGTTAAGTATGCACGAGGTTCACAAGCAACATGAATAATTCAAAGTATTATTCTCCCTCATGGGCGATCGAAATAGAGCGAACTAAAGGCGTTTGAAAGCTAATATGATGTATATATATGAGAATTTTCTATGGAGTCATGTATGATCAAGGTTTAAGAGTAAACATGAAGGGCTCGGATATGGAACTGGTAGGGATTCAAGAATTAATTCTCCCTCATGAGAGATCGAAATGGAGCGAAACTAAAGGGCTTTTGCTCAGGATCATGAAGTCTTCCTAGGGTAATTTTTACACGAATTTAGCTTGAGAGATTGCCTACCATTTTATGCTGTAAGATTCTAGGGTTGGGGATGACAAATTTCCAAGTTCTTCTGCTCCAAACCCCCTTCTTCTCCTTGCTCCTCGTCCTTACCACTTTCCCTCATGCTCCAAGCTCCATCAATGAAAATGGGGTTTGATAGACACGAATTAGAGGTCTATTAGGTTGTGTAAGAGTCCTCCTTCCTAAAACTCCTCTTTCCCTTCAAACTCTTAATTCCCACATTTATCACCCAATTTTTTACCTTTATCTACCTAATAGGCTTGGGGAGAAGTCTAAATTTGTGGGTAATAGTTTAGGATAGGATTATGACTCATTTTAGGATATTTATAACTCTTTTTAGTATTTATCTTACCCCTTTTCGATTTATTTATTAATTAATTCCGAATTTCCACATTTATCTCCCCTTATTCTAGCATTTATCCACTAATTGGCTTGGAGAGTGATCTAATTTCGTGGGTAATAAGTTAGGGTAAGTCTAGAACTCTTTTTAGGGATATAGAAATGTCATTTATTATTTATCTTAACCCTTTTTTTCTAATTTTTAATATTTTAATACGAATTTCACTTAATTAACTCTCATCTCATGATGGGCTCTTCTTATTTGGGCACAACAATCCATGTTAGGTCCATTGACAAAACCCATTATTAATTTGACTTAATGGGTATTGATTTAATTCCAAGTATTCACCCTTTATCTTATGTAAATCTATTATCACGCTTATTTAATTAATTTCATACTTTTAATTTGATTAAAACTATTTATGCTAATATTTCTAATCTTCATCATTTGGGCTTTTACTCTTGGCCCTAACTCATGTGAGCCTAATTGTACAACCTGTTCTTTTTTTTGCTTAATGGGTTTTTAATTATCCTTTTATTAGAGAATTTATTCATGGGCCAGATTGTCTATTAGTCCAATATCATAATGAGTTATCATCCCATATTATTTAAAGTCTACTCACATGTTTATTTTAATTTATAGTCTACTTTGGCCTATAAAATAATGGGTTTTCTCGACTTATTCCTTATTTACGCTAATAATCGCATAATTTCTTAACTTGATCTAAATGATTTTTCTATGCCCAAATCAATGATGGGTCATTAGATAATATTATTTAAAGTATAATTATTATTTTTACAGAATTTTTTATATGAGTTTATACGCATGTGATAATAGTACGTACTTTTTTAACTGTTTGAAATTTTAATTGATACAATTTCAATTTAACCATAATTTTTAATTAATAATTTTTCGGGGTACTACATTCTCCCCCACTTAAATAGAATTTGGTCCCCAAATTCATATGATATTATACGACTACTACCAATTCTATTATGATATCTAATTCCATCATCCCCCCCACTTAGGGCTTTGCTATCGAGAAAATAATATGAAATTGAACTAAGGGTTTAGTGATGATGCCTTGTCTACCTTTCTTGGCATGTGTTGTATCCACAAGAACTTGTAATCGTCTTTGGTGTGGATTTGGTTCTTCTTTATTGGACAGTTGATGACTCGATTTGTTGACTTTCACAACGCCAACATCTGCCCAGTTTCTTCCAACAGTTATCAATCTGATGCCCTGACTTTTTACAAAATTTACAGAATTCCTTCCGTTTCACTTCCCTTTTCATTCTCTTGCTATTATCATTGGAATGGGTAGCATGTCCCTTTTCAACTCCTTCTTCTTATGGATCTTTTCAGAAGTCACATGGTGTCCTCTACTATTTGAGCTCTCAATACCATGTCTGAATTACCGCAACGTCCAATGAAGCCACCTTTTCCCAGAACACAGGTCTTAATCCTTCTAAGAATCTCTTTGCCTTCATCTTTTCCGTACTAACTAAATGTGGTGCATACTGGGCTAGTTTTTCAAATGTGCTTCATATTCTGCAACAGACATCATTCGTTGTTTTAATTGGCGAATTCACTTGCCTTCTTCTCACGAATCCTCTCGAAAAAATATTTAGTGTTGAAGAGTTCTAAAAGTTATCCCACTCTATGTTGTTGTTGGGTAATTGTCGACTGGCAGCTTCCCACCAAGCTCTCGCATCGCGATCCAGTTGGAAGGTTTCCAAAAGGACTTTCTCCTGCTCTGAACATTGCATAACTCTAAAGATTCGTTCCATCGCCTTCACCCAATTTTCAGCTTCATCGGGATCCGAGTTCCATTAAACTAGGGGGATTCATTCGTTGAAAGTTCCCGTATAAATCTCCTGCCCCATTTTTGTGCTCCTGCTTGAATCACGTTGTAAGGCTTGTGTTAATCCCTGTGCGGTCCTTTGCAAGTCCCGCATTTGTGCACGTTCGCTAGCCATCTCCACTAATCTCTCCTGAGTAATAACACTTAATTTATTTTTTTTTTTTTTAGACTTTGGTACTAAAGTATTACCAGTTGATACATATATATAGAAAAAAGTATTCAGATCTTAACCATGGTTCTACCCAATCCTCACATAGGTATGGTGGTTAACTTAGACACGTGTTAAGGCAGTTCACCTAGAACATCCTAGACTTAAAATATCTTAATAAGGACATCCTAGGCTCTGATACCAGCTGTCATGCCCCGCCAATTTAGCAACGGAATAAATCGGGAGCATGAACAACGTGTATGGTAACATAAATTGCTCATACATTCGCAAATATCAGAGCAACTAATGAACAATAATTGTAATAAACTCATCATTTTATTGATAATTCATCTAACTATTACAACCCCTACTTCAGAGCCAAAACATAGTGCTCAATAGCATCATTACATTTGGAAAGGATAACTAAGCAAATAACTAAAACTAACTCTAAGGTACTGGGGACAATCCATCGCAATGACTCCAGGACGCTCATCACTCCAAACCATTCCCGTTGATGTGTGTAAGTCATCACTTGACTTACCTGAAAACACAATAACAATACGAAGGGTGAGCGATAACGCTCAGTAGACTTAATATCTCGTGTAAACAAGCATGCTTAAAGTGATTAATGTCTTGTAACGCAGGTTAACTAGAGAGAACGATCAATTATAGTCAAGAGAGTAATTAGCAAAAGATAACGAGAGATTGATGGCATACCATATCAAAAGAATGATAGCATGCGATAACATGTTAACGATAACATTTCTCAAGAGTATGACAAAACTAGGATGATAAGGAAATGACCATGTAACGAGATAGCGTGTAGCGAGATAGTGTGTAACGAGACAACATGTAACAAGATAACGTGTATGGTTCCAACAGTGCACTAGAAGAGTACGGAAGTAGTCACTTTAGGACAATAGCCGTTCACGATGGCACAGTACATCTGAACTCCTCAGACTAATATTATAACAATTAGATGTCTAGCCAAAATAGTTTAGTCATAACCGGTGCAATGCAGAACACCATCAATAGCCCCTGCAGGTATTTTCGGGTGCTCTCTGCCCCGATGACTAGATTGGAGCCCCTCGGACCTCTCCATGCCGTGCACAGTATGCATTCGAGTTAGTATGGTCACCAGACCCATATTATGACGCTAGATAGTCATGTATAGTACAAGCAATAGGAGCCACAACAGCTCAAGAGTCTCAAGAGAGTACTAGATGTATAACGAGATAGTAGAGTGAACGTGAATAGATGAGAGTACAAGATAGTAGCAGATAGGGTATAATCGAAAAACAACGATAAACCACGATAGTAACAGTTGTATGGTGCTAGGTCGGGTACCGGCAGTCTGGTAGAAGTCCATCCGCCCATTAGCCGCGCTATGAAACTAGCTAGATGGTCCGTGTGATTACAGATAAGAGAACTTACTAAGGCCATTTGGATCATAATGACCCCTAAGAGTGTAACGGGATTTAAAGGTACAACCAGTTCATCGGCAATGGCGTGCACCAAAGCCAAGAAGACTTACGGAGGCCTTGACAAGGAGTCCCTAGCCCAGTTGATAGTATTCCCGATGGAGAGGTGGTCCAAGTCAAGAGAAAGTGTGTAACGAAACTTTGTCCGTCTTGCCTCGAGTGCTCGAAGGCAGAGGGATGCGATAACGGTGTACAAATCACACGAATAAAATGAAGACATGTGTCATTTAAATAATAAGGAAATTAGGTAATTAATTTCACTTAATTACCATATACATTATTGAGTAATTTAATAAGGTCAAATGGCAAACATTAATGATATGTGTGTGCAAGTGTAGAGAGATCATGAGATATGATAAGTCGTGCTCACGGCTTTTAAATTAACAAGGATTATTTAAATATTATTAAATAACAATATTCAGGTCGATTACTAAGCTTAACAGTACATGGTTTAACTTGTTCAAGGGTTAAATGACATATAAAGTAGGGACATATGCATAATTTTAAGTTCTGGCCGAAATCCTTAAATCGCGTTGGGAGAGCTTGTCGTGATTCAGTTGCAACGGGGCGGCCGGGCGCGTCAGGTGAACCGGCTGGTCTGGCCCGGTTCGGGGTGGATATCGCGGCGGCTTTGTCCGCCGCGTTATTACCGCGACGTGACAGTGGGGCGCAACCTGGCTGATATCGCAGAGTATCGTGCCTTCGCGATATCAGAGCAGTCCAGCCCTTTTTCCCCTTTTCCAGGGCATTTCCTGTTTGATACAGGTCGCTTGTAAATTCAATATAAAATCACATGATGATCCAAAAAACACGAAACTAGTTTTAAATGAAAGTAGACACATATATATCTATCAACCTGTATGTTAATTTGAAAATAGTCAAGGTTTAGGCATACTTTGATCGGGTGACATTTCTATGACCTAAACATGCGTAGTAAAGATTCAACGAATTAATTAATGATGGATACATGATGAAATATTTCGAAACCAAGGGCGTTCGAAAGCTAATAAGATGTAGTATTTATGAGAATTTTATCATGGTATGAAGTTAAGTATGCACGAGGTTCACAAGCAAACATGAATAATTCAAAGTATTAATTCTCCCTCATGGGCGATCGAAATAGAGCGAAACTAAAGGCGTTTGAAAGCTAATATGATGTAGTATATATGAGAATTTTCTATGGAGTCATGTATGATCAAGGTTTAAGAGTAAACATGAAGGGTCGGGTATATGGAACTGGTAGGGATTCAAAGAATTAATTCTCCCTCATGAGAGATCGAAATGGAGCGAAACTAAAGGGCTTTTGCTCAGGATCATGAAGTCTTCCTAGGGTAATTTTTACACGAATTTAGCTTGAGAGATTGCCTACCATTTTATGCTGTAAAGATTCTAGGGTTTGGGGATGACAAATTTCCAAGTTCTTCTTGCTCCAAACCCCCTTCTTCTCTCCTTGCTCCTCGTCCTTACCACTTTCCCTCATGCTCCAAAGCTCCATCAATGAAAATGGGGTTTGATAGACACGAATTAGAGGTCTATTAGTTGTGTAAGAGTCCTCCTTCCTTAAAACTCCTCTTTCCCTTCAAACTCTTAATTCCCACATTTATCACCCAATTTTTTACCTTTATCTACCTAATAGGCTTGGGGAGAAGTCTAAATTTGTGGGTAATAGTTTAGGATAGGATTATGACTCATTTTAGGATATTTATAACTCTTTTTAGTATTTATCTTACCCCTTTTCGATTTATTTATTAATTAATTCCGAATTTCCACATTTATCTCCCCTTATTCTAGCATTTATCCACTAATTGGCTTGGAGAGTGATCTAATTTCGTGGGTAATAAGTTAGGGTAAGTCTAGAACTCTTTTTAGGGATATAGAAATGTCATTTATATTTATCTTAACCCTTTTTCTAATTTTTAATATATTTAATACGAATTTCACTTAATTAACTCTCATCTCATGATGGGCTCTTCTTATTTGGGCACAACAATCCATGTTAGGTCCATTGACAAAACCCATTTTAATTTGACTTAATGGGTATTGATTTAATTCCAAGTATTCACCCTTTATCCTTATGTAAATCTATTTATCACGCTTATTTAATTAATTTCATACTTTTAATTGATTTAAAACTATTTATGCTAATATTTCTAATCTTCATCATTGGGCTTTTACTCTTGGCCCAATAACTCATGTGAGCCTAATTGTACAACCCATGTTCTTTTTTTGCTTAATGGGTTTTTAATTATCCTTTTATTAGAGAATTTATTCATGGGCCAAGATTGTCTATTAGTCCAATATCATAATGAGTTATCATCCCATATTATTTAAAGTCTACTCACATGTTTATTTTAATTATAGTCTACTTGGCCTATAAAAATGGTTCTTCGACTTATTCCTTATTTACGCTAATAAGTCGCATAATTTCTTAAACTTGATCTAAATGATTTTTCTATGCCCAAATTCAATGATGGGTCATTAGATAATATTATTTAAAGTATAATTATTATTTTTACAGAATTTTTATATGAGTTTATACGCATGTGATAATAGTACGTACTTTTTAACTGGTTGAAATTTTAATTGATACAATTTCAATTTAACCATAATTTTTAATTAATAATTTTTCGGGGTACTACATTCTCCCCCACTTAAATAGAATTTGGTCCCCAAATTCATATGATATTATACGACTACCAATTCTATTATGAATATCTAATTCCATCATCCCCCCCACTTAGGGCTTTGCTATCGAGAAAATAATATGAAATTGAACTAAGGGTTTAGTGATGATGCCTTGTCTACCTTTCTTGGCATGTGTTGTATCCACAAGAACTTGTAATCGTCTTTGGTGTGGAGTTTGGTTCTTCTTTATTGGACAGTTGATGACTCGATGTTGTTGACTTTCACAACGCCAACATCTGCCCAGTTTCTTCCAACAGTTATCAATCTGATGCCCTGACTTTTTACAAAATTTACAGAATTCCTTCCGTTTCACTTCCCTTTTCATTCTCTTGCTATTATCATTGGAATGGGTAGCATGTTCCCTTTTCAACTCCTTCTTCTTATGGATCTTTTCAAGAAGTCACATGGTGTCCTCTACTATTTGAGCTCTCAATACCATGTCTGAATATACCGCAACGTCCAATGAAGCCAACTTTTCCCAGAACACAGGTCTTAATCCTTCTAAGAATCTCTTTGCCTTCATCTTTTCCGTACTAACTAAATGTGGTGCATACTGGGCTAGTTTTTCAAATTGTGCTTCATATTCTGCAACAGACATCATTCGTTGTTTTAAATTGGCGAATTCACTTGCCTTCTTCTCACGAATCCTCTCGAAAAAATATTTAGTGTTGAAGAGTTCTAAAAGTTATCCCACTCTATGTGTTGTTGGGTAATTGTCGACTGGCAGCTTCCCACCAAGCTCTCGCATCGCGATCCAGTTGGAAGGTTTCCAAAAGGACTTTCTCCTGCTCTGAACATTGCATAACTCTAAAGATTCGTTCCATCGCCTTCACCCAATTTTCAGCTTCATCGGGATCCGAGTTCCATTAAACGTAGGGGGATTCATTCGTTGAAAGTTCCGTATAAATCTCCTGCCCCATTTTTTGCTCCTGCTTGAATCACGTTGGTAAGGCTTGTGTTAATCCCTGTGCGGTCCTTTGCAAGTCCCGCATTTGTGCACGTTCGCTAGCCATCTCCACTAATCTCCTGCAGTAATAACACTTAATTTATTTTTTTTTTTTTTTAGACTTTGGTACTAAAGTATTACCAGTTGATACATATATATAGAAAAAAGTATTCAGATCTTAACCATGGTTCTACCCAATCCTCACATAGGTATGGTGGTTAACTTAGACACGTGTTAAGGCAGTTCACCTAGAACATCCTAGACTTAAAATCTTAATAAGGACATCCTAGGCTCTGATACCAGCTGTCATGCCCCGCCAATTTAGCAACGGAATAAATCGGGGAGGCATGAACAACGTGTGGTAACATAAATTGCTCATACATTCGCAAATATCAGAGCAACTAATGAACAATAATTGTAATAAACTCATCATTTTATTGATATTCATCTAAACTATTACAACCCCTACTTCAGAGCCAAAACATAGTGCTCAATAGCATCATTACATTTGAAAGGATACTAAGCAAATAACTAAAACTAACTCTAAGGTACTGGGGACAATCCATCGCAATGACTCCAGGACGCTCATCACTCCAAACCATTCCCGTTGATGTGTGTAAAGTCATCACTTGACTTACCTGAAAACACAATAACAAATAAGAAGGGTGAGCGATAACGCTCAGTAGGACTTAATATCTCGTGTAAACAAGCATGCTTAAAGTGATTAATGTCTTGTAACGCAGGTTAACTAGAGAGAACGATCAATTATAGTCAAAGAGAGTAATTAGCAAAAGATAACGAGATTGATGGCATACATATCAAAAGAATGATAGCATGCGATAACATGTTAACGATAATACATTTCTCAAGAGTATGACAAAACTAGGATGATAAGGAATGACCATGTAACGAGATAGCGTGTAGCGAGATAGTGTGTAACGAGAACATGTAACAAGATAACGTGTATGGTTGCACACAGTGCACTAGAAGAGTACGGAAGTAGTCACTTTAGGACAATAGCCGTTCACGATGGCACAGTACACTGAACTCCTCAGACTAATATTATAACAATTAGATGTCTAGCCAAAATAGTTTAGTCATAACCGGTGCAATGCAGAACACACCATCAATAGCCCCTGCAGGTATTTTCGGGTGGCTCTCTGCCCCGATGACTAGATTGGAGCCCCTCGGACACTCTCCATGCCGTGCACAGTATGCATTCGAGTTAGTATGGTCACCAGACCCATATTATGACGCTAGATAGTCATGTATAGTACAAGCAATAGAGCCACAACAGCTCAAGAGTCTCAAGAGAGTACTAGATGTATAGACGAGATAGTAGAGTGAACGTGAATAGATGAGAGTACAAGGATAGTAGACAATAGGTGTATAATCGAAAAACAACGATAAACCACGATAGTAACAGTTGTATGGTGCTAGGTCGGGTACCGGCAGTCTGGTAGAAGTCACATCCGCCCATTAGCCGCGCTATGAACACTAGCTAGATGGTCCGGTGTGATTACAGATAAGAGAGAACTTACTAAGGCCATTTGGATCATAATGACCCCTAAGAGTGTAACGGGATTTAAAGGTACAACCAGCTCGTCGACAATGGCGTGCACCAAAGCCAAGAAGACTTATGGAGGCCTGACAAGGAGTCCCTGGCCCAGTCGAGGAGAGTATCCCGATGGAGAGGTGGTCCAAGTCAAGAGAGTGTGTAACGAAACGTTGTCCATCTTGCTTCGAGTGCTCGAAGGCAGAGGGATGTGATAACGGTGTACAAATCACGCGAATAAAATGAAGACATGTGTCCATTTAAATAATAAGGAATTAGGTAATAATTTCACTTAATTATCAGATACATTATTAAGTAATTTAATAAGGTCAAATGGCAAACATTAATGATATGTGTGTGCAAGTGTAGAGAGATCATAGAATATGATAAGTCGTGCTCACGACTTTTAAATTAACAAGGATTATTTAAATATTATTAAATAACAATATTCAGGTCGATTTATTAGCTTAAATACATAGTTTAACTTGTTCAAGGGTTAAATGACATAAAGTAGGGACATATGCACAATTTTAAGTTCTGGCCGAAATTCTTAAATCGCGGCAGGAGAGCCTGTCGCGATTCAGGTTGCGACGGGGCGGCGGGCGCGTCAGTGAACCGGCTGGTCTGGCCCGGTTCGGGGTGGATATCGCGGCGGCTTTGTCCGCCGCGTTATTAACGCGACGTGACAGCGGGGCGCAACCTGGCTGATATCGCGGTGTATCGTGCCGTCGTGATATCATAGCGGCGGTCCACCCCTTTCCCTTTTTCCAAGGCATTTCCTGTTTGATACAGGTCACTTGTAAATTCATATAAAATCACATGATGATCCAAAACCATGAAACTGGTTTTAAATGAAAGTAGACACATATATCTATCAACTTGTATGGTTAATTTGAAAATAGACAAGGTTTAGGCATGCTTTGATTTGGTGACATTTCTGTAACCTAAACATGCGTAGTTAAGATTCAACAAATTAATTCACGATGGATACATGATGAAATTTTGAAACTAAGGGCGTTCGAAAGCTTAATATGTAGTAGTTATGAGAATTTTATCATGGTATGAAGTTTAGTATGCACGAGGTTCACAAGCAAACATGAATGGTCGGGTGCATGGATCTGACAGAGATTCAAAGAATTAATTCTCCCTCATGGGAGATCGAAATAGAGCGAAACCAAGAGCGTTTGAAAGCTAATACGATGATGAAGGTTTAAGAGTAACATGAAGGGTCGGGTACATAGGACTGGCAGGGATTCAAAGAATTAATTCTCCCTCATGAGAGATCAAAATGGAGCGAAACAAAAGGGCTTTTGCTCAGGATCATGAAGTCTTCCTAGGTAATTTTTACATGAATTTGGCTTGAGAGATTGCCTACCTTTTTATACTGTAAAGATCCTAGGGTTTGTGGATGACGATTTCCAAGTTCTTCTTGCTCCAAACCTCCTTCTCCTTGCTCCTCGTCCTTAGCCACCTTTCCTCGTTCTCCAAAGCTCCATCAACAAAATGGGACTTGATAGACACGAATTAGAGGTCTATTAGATTGTGTAAGAGTCCTCCTTCCTTAAAACTCCTCTTTCCCTTCAAACTCTTAATTTTCCACATTATCACCTAATTTCTTACCTTTATCTACTAATAGGTTTGGGGAGAAGTCTAAATTCGTGGTAATAGTTTAGGATAGGATTAGGACTCATTTAGGATGTTTATAACATTTTTTAGTATTTATCTTACCCCTTTTTCGATTATTTATTAATAACTCCGAATTTCCCATTTATCTCCCCCTATTCTAGCATTTAATCCACTAATTGACTGGGGAGTGATATAATTTCGTGGGTAAATAAGTAGGGTAAGTCTAGGACTCTTTTTAGGGATATAGAAAGGTCATTTATTATTTATCTTACCCTTTTTCTAATTTTTAATATATTAATACAAATTTCACTTAATTAACTCACATCTCTCATGATGGGCTCTTCTTATTTGGGCCCAACAATCCATGTAGGTCCCATTGACAAAACCCATTATTAATTTGACTTAATGGGTATTGATTTAATTCCAAGTATTCACCATTTATCCTTATGTAAATCTATTTATCAATCTTATTTAATTATTTCATACTTTAATTTGATTTAATACTATATATGCCAATATTTTTAATCTTCATCATTTGGGCTTTTACTCTTGGCTCATAACTCATGTGAGCCTAATTGAAACCAGCGGCGTTTGAAAGCTAACATGTATTAGTATTTATGATAATTTTATCATGGAATGATGTCAAGTTTGCATGAGGTTAAAAGGAAACAAGGAGGGTCGAGTGCACAGGTCTGATAGATATTCAAAGATTTAATTCTCCCTCATGGGAGATCGAATCAAGCAAGACTAGGGGCGTTTGAAAGATAATAAGATGTAGTATATCGGAGAATTTTATCAAGGCATGAGAGCAAGTACACGTTGGGGATTATAGAAAATACAAGATCTCAGTTCATGGTAACAGCAGGACTTCATGAATAAATTCGCCCAATGGGTGAACGAAATGCCACGAAACCATAGGGCTTTTGAAGAGGTATATGAACTCTACCTAGGGTAATTATTTCACGATTTTAGCTTGAGAGATTGCCTACCTTTTTCGTGAAGTAAGAAAGCCCTAGTTTGAATGACGAAAATAAGAGAACCCTTCTTGCTCCAAGCCTTCTCCTTCCTTACTCCTTGGTCTTCAGCTCTTTTCCTCGTTCCAGGGTTCCAGCCCGGAAAATGGGTTGCTAGGGATGAAGTTTGAGTTGTTTAAGCTGTGCTATTAGAGTCCATTCAACTCCAAACTCTTCTCTCCTCCTTTAATTACGAAAATTCATATTAAATACCTATTTTTTTACCATTTATCCTCCTAATGGATAGGGAAGAGAGCTAATTTAGTGGTCAAAGGGTTAGGATATGGGTAGGACTCCTTTTTAGGATATATATGAGTCATATTAGTGCTTTAATGACCCCTTTTTAATTAAGAGATAATATAGTTACGAATTTCCCTATTTAATTTGGGTCTCTTATATTTAACCCAATTGTCTCTCATCTAAATCCCAATTTTAGATTAGGATAGAGTTCTATTGGGTTAGACTAGGGTTAGGACTCTTTTTAAGATAAGTAAGAGTTAAAATAGTCATTATCTTAACCATTTTCTATTTATTACACTTTTTAAGTACGAATTTAGCCTAATTACTTCTCATCTCATGATGGGATCTTCATATTTGGGCCCAACAATATGTTAGGACCATTAGTAAAACTCATTACTAATTTAGTTTAATGCGTATTGATTAAATTGTAATTATTCACCCTTTATTCCCATTTAAATCTATTTATCACATATTCAAGTAATTTCATATTTTTATTTCAATTAAATATTATTCATGCCAATATTTCTAACCTTCATCATTTGGGCTCTTACTCTTGGCCCAATAACTCGTGTGAGTTTAATTGTACAACCCATGTACTTACTTTAACTTATTAGATTTTTATTATCTTTTATTAGAGAATATATTCATGGACCAAGATTATATATGGTCTAAATATCACAATGGACTATCATCCCACACTATTTAAAGTTTACTCATATATTTATTTTAATTTATAATCCACTTGGATCATAAAAAATAGATTCTTCGACTTATTCCTTAATTATGCTAATAAGTCGCATAAATTCTTAAACTAAGTCCAAATGATTTTTCTACGCCAAATTTCATGATGGGTCATTAGAGAACATTATTTATAGTATAACTACTATTTTTACGAAATTTTTATAGGGGTTTATACGCATGCAATAATGATGCGTACCGTTTTAACTAATTGAATTTATTAATTGATAAATTTTCAATTTATTCATAATTTTTAATTAATGGATTTTTCGGGGTACTACATCCTCCCCACCTAAATAGAATTTGGTCCCTAATCATATGATATGATACGATTACCTATCTACTCGGAATATTCATTCCATCATCTCCCCCACTTAAGACTTTGCTATCAAGAAAATGATATGATTTTAACTAAGGGTTTAGTGATGATCCTTGTCACCTTTATGGCATGATTTATATCCACAAGAGCTTGTAACTGTGTTGACGTGGAGTTTGGTATCATTATTGGGCAATCGATGACGCGATGTTGTTGGCTTCCACAACGCAAACATCTGCCCAATTTCTTCCAACATTATCAATTCGATGTCCTGACTTTTTACAAAATTACAAAATCCTTCCTTCGCTTCACTTCTCTTTCATTCTCTTATCATCGTTTGGTGATTCTCTTGTCAAAGGCTGAGATCCTTGGCGTTAGTGTGTGGTTCTTTTAGAAGAGGGCAGTCTTGTATCCGATGCTCCAAACTGCCACATTGCAAACATGCTCCTACTTTCCGCCAGCATTCCTTAGTCACATGACCTGGCTTGCTACAATGAAGGCAGATGATCTTGCTATGTTTCTTTTGTGTGTTCCACTTCTTGTCTTGGTTGTATCTTTTCTTCTCGTTCTTTTTAGCCGCTTTTCCAATCTTCTGGTCGTCCTCCAGGCTCCTTTCAGCAGTTGGGCGACTTTCTGACATGCCTGACTAACTTTCGAGAGTTGACCTCATTTCGTCTTATAGGGGCATAGGTTCGGCGTCCATAAGAGTTCCTTCCAGAATAGGGTTGGCATTAGGGTGCTAAAGTCACTACGAGAAAAAGCGGGATTATCGACGGACTGAATCCGTCGGAAATCCATCGGATTCCGTCGGAAAAGGCGCCTTCGACACGCTTCCGTCCAACACTCGTCGGAAACTTTCGTTGGCAATAATTGGTCAGAACTTTCCGACGGATGAAAATTCCGTCAGAATTCGGTCGAAACCTCCGACAGATTTCATCCGTCGGTAAAGGCGTCAGTATTTGCCGACCGAATTACCGACGGTCTTTAACCGTCGGTAATTTATATTTTTCGACGGATACTTATCCGTCGGCAATCCGTCAGTATTTCCGACGGACTTGCGACGGATTTTGCCGTCGGTAATTTATCAGTTCCGACAGATGCTTATCGTCGGCCAATCCGTCAGTATTTCCGACGGCATTACCGACGGTCTTTTTCCGTCGGTAATTTATACTTTCCGACGGAAACGTATCGTTGGAAAATCCGTCGGAAAATACACATATTTTTTTAAATAAACAATAAAAATACATTGCTACAATGTCAAACCTGCTACAATATTCATAAATTTAACAAATACTAACAATCAACATAAAATCATAAGATACAATAAATATAAATCATATAACATAATGAATACAAAAATCAACATAGATCTGCTGGATCGTCTGTGTCCCGCTCGTCATCGTCTGGAGCTGGATCCTATATTAAAACAAATTAAAATGAGAGAAGCATAATAATAAATAAAAGAAATACAATATTTTCAAAATTGAAATTTAAAACATGTGATTATTCTCAAACTTAATACAATAATATTTTTAGATCCATCATTTTCTTGGGTGTTTTTAGATCGGTCCTTTGAATGTCAACCCAATCCGGTGATCCAAATGGATTCCATCAGTTCTACACGTCACTTTAACCCACCCGGTCGTGTCGGAGAAAACGACACGTCGATCCAATCCCTATTGGGATTTTGGACCCCGGGGTTGTGTGTTTTGACGCTTTATATATACTTGGGTGTTTTTAGATCCGTCCTTTGAATGCCCAAGCCAATCCGGAGATCCAAATTGGATTCTGTCAGTTCCCACACGTCACTTTAACCCACCCAGTCGTGTCGGAGAAAACGGCACGCCGATCCGATCCCTATTTGGGATTTTGGACCCCCGGGTTGCGTGTTTTGACCATTTATATATGTTTGGCCGTGTTTTTAGATCCGTCCTTTGAATGCCCAACCCAATCCGGGGATCCAATTGGATTCCGTCAGTTTCTACACGTCACTTTAATCCACCCGGTCGTGTCGGAGAAAACGGCACGTCGATCCGATCCCCATTTGGAATTTTGGACCACCGGGTTGTGTGTTTGACGCTTTATATATACTTGGGTGTTTTTTAGATCCGTCCTTTGAATGCCCAAGCCAATCTGGAGATCCAAATTGGATTCCGTCAGTTCCACACGTCACTTTACCCACCCGGTCGTGTCGGAGAAAACGGCACGCCGATCCAATCCCTATTTGGGATTTTGGACCTCCGGGTTGCGTGTTTTGACCATTTATATATGCTGGCCGTGTTTTTAGATCCGTCCTTTGAATGCCCAACCCAATCCGGGGATCCAAATTGGATTCCATCAGTTTCTACACGTCACTTTAACCAACCCGGCGTGTCGGAGAAACGGCACGTCGATCCGATCACTATTTGGGATTTTGGACCCCCGGGTTGTGTGTTTTGACGCTTTATATATACTTGGGGGTTTTAGATCCGTCCTTTGAATGCCCAACCCAATCCGGAGATCCAAATTGGATTCCGTCAGTTCCCACACGTCACTTTAACCCACCGGTCGTGTCGAGAAAACGGCACGTCGATCCGATCCCTATTTGGATTTTGGACCCCCGGGTTGCGTGTTTTGACCATTTATATATGCTTGGCCGTGTTTTTAGATCCATCCTTTGATGCCCAACGCAATCCGGGGATCCAAATTGGATTCCGTCCGTCATTTTCTACACGTCACTTTAACACACCCGGTCGTGTCGGAGAAAACGGCACGTCGATCCGATCCCTATTTGGGATTTTGGACCCCCGGTTGTGTGTTTTGACGCTTTATATATACTTGGGTGTTTTTAGATACGTCCTTTGAATGCCCAGCCAATCCGGAGATCCAAATTGGATTCCGTCAGTTCCCACACGTCACTTTAACCCACCCGGTCGTGTCGGAGAAAACGGCACGCCGATCCGATCCCTATTTGGGATTTTGGAACCCCGGGTTGCGTGTTTTGACCATTTATATATGCTTGGCCGTGTTTTTAGATCCGTCCTTTGAATGCCCAACCCAATCCAGGGATCCAATTGGATTCCGTCAGTTTCTACACGTCACTTAACCCACCCGGTCGTGTCGGAGAAAACGGCACATCGATCCGATCCCTATTTGAATTTTGGACCCCCGGGTTGTGTGTTTTGACGCTTTATATATACTTGGGTGTTTTTAGATCCGTCCTTTGAATGCCCAACCCAATCCGGAGATCCAATTGGATTCCGTCAGTTTCCCACGTCACTTTAACCCACCCGGTCGTGTCGGAGAAAACAGCACGCCGATCCGATCCCTATTTGGGATTTTGGACCTCCGGGTTGCGTGTTTTGACCATTTATATATGCTTGGCCGTGTTTTTAGATCCGTCCTTTGAATCCCAACCCAATCCGGGGATCCAAATTGGATTCCGTCATTTTCTACACGTCACTTTAACCCACCCAGTCGTGTCGGAGAAACGGCACGTCGATCCGATCCCTATTTGAAATTTTGGACCCCCGGGTTGTGTGTTTTGACGCTTTAATATACTTGGGTGTTTTTAGATCCGTCCTTTGAATGCCCAAGCCAATCCGGAGATCCAAATTGGATTCCGTCAGTTCCCACACGTCACTTTAACCCACCCGGTCGTGTCGGAGAAAACGGCACGCCGATCCGATCCCTATTTGGGATTTTGGACCTCCGGGTTGCGTGTTTTGACCATTTATATATGCTTGGCCGTGTTTTTAGATCCGTCCTTTGAATGCCCAACCCAATCCGGGGATCCAATTGGATTCCGTCAGTTTCTCTACACGTCACTTTAACCACCCAGTCGTGTCGGAGAAAACGGCACGTCGATCCGATCCCTATTTGGGATTTTGGACCCCGGGTTGTTTGTTTTGACGCTTTATATATACTTGGGTGTTTTTAGATCCGTCCTTTGAATTCCCAAGCCAATCCGGAGATCCAAATTGGATTCCGTCAGTTCCCACACGTCACTTAACCCACCCAGTCAGTCGGAGAAAACGCACGCCGATCCGATCCCTATTTGGGATTTTGGACCAGCCAGGTAGCGTGTTTTGACCATTTATATATGCTGGCGTGTTTTTTAGATCCGTCCTTTGAATGCCCAACCCAATCCGGGGATCCAAATTGGATTCCGTCAGTTTCTACACGTCACTTTAACCCACCCAGTCGTGTCGGAGAAAACGGCACGTCGATCCGATCCCTATTTGGGATTTTGGACACCGGGTTGTGTGTTTTGACGCTTTATATATACTTGGGTGTTTTCAGATCCGTCCTTTGAATGCCCAAGCCAATCCGGAGATCCAAATTGGATTCCGTCAGTTCCACACGTCACTTTAACCCACCCGGTCGTGTCGGAGAAAACGGCACGCCGATCCGATCCATTATTTGGGATTTTGACAGTGTTTTTAGATCCGTCCTTTGAATGCCCAATCCAACCCTAGATCCAAATTGGATTCCGTCAGTTCTCAACGTCACTTTAACCCACACGTCGTGTCGGAGAAAACCGCACGCCGATCCGATCCCTATTTGGGATTTTGGACCCCCGGGTTGCGTGTTTTGACCATTTATATATGTTTGGCCGTGTTTTTAGATCCGTCCTTTGAATGCCCAACCCAATCCGGTGATCCAAATTGGATTCCGTCAGTTTCTACACGTCACTTAACCCCCGTCTGTGTCGGACGGAAAAAACGGCCGCCGATCCGATCCCTATTTGGATTTTGGACCCCCAGGTTGTGTGTTTTGACGCTTTATATATCTATTTGGGTGTTTTTGGATCCGTCTTTTGAATGCCCAACCCAATCCGGAGATCCAAATTGATTCCGTCAATTCTCACACGTCACTTTAACCCACCCGTTCGTGTCGGAGAAAACGGCACGCCGATCCGATCCCTATTTGGGATTTTGGACCTCCGGGTTGCGTGTTTTGACCATTTATATATGTTTGGCCGTGTTTTTAGATCGGTCCTTTGAATGCCCAACCCAATCCGGGGATCAAATTGGATTCCGTCAGTTTCTACACGTCACTTTAACCCACGGTCGTGTCGGAGAAAACGGCACGTCGATCTGATCCCTATTTGGGATTTTGGACCCCCGGGTTGTGTGTTTTGACGCTTAATATATACTTGGGTGTTTTTAGATCCGTCCTTTGAATGCCCACCCAATCCGGAGATCCAAATTGGATTCCGTCAGTTCCCACACGTCACTTTAACCCACCCGGTCGTGACGGAGAAAACGGCACGCCGATCCGATCCCTATTTGAGATTTTGGACCCCCGGGTTGCGTGTTTTGACCATTTATATATGCTTAGCCGTGTTTTTAGATCGGTCCTTTGAATGCCCAACCCAATCCGGGGATCCAAATTGGATTCCGTCAGTTCCATACGTCACTTTAACCCCCCGGTCGTGTCGGAGAAAACGGCACGTCGATCCGATCCCTATTGGAATTTTGGACCCCCGGGTTGTGTGTTTTGACGCTTTATATATACTTGGGTGTTTTTAGATCCGTCCTTTGATGCCAACCCAATCCGGAGATCCAAATTGGATTCCGTCAGTTATCACACGTCACTTTAACCCACCCGGTCGTGTCGGAGAAAACGGCACGCCGATCCGATCCCTATTTGGAATTTTGGACCTCCGGGTTGCGTGTTTTGACCATTTATATGCTTGGCCATGTTTTTAGATCCGTCCTATGAATACCAAAGCCAATCCGGAGATCCAAATTGGATTCCGTCAGTTCCCACACGTCACTTTAACCCACCTGGTCGTGTCGGAGAAAACGCACGCCGATCCGATCCCTATTTGCGATTTTGGACCTGGGGTTTGCGTGTTTTGACCATTTATATATGCTTGGCCTGTTTTAGATCGGTCCTTGAATGCCCAACCCAATCGGGGAACAAATTGGATTCCGTCAGTTTCTACACGTCACTTAACCCACCCGGTCGTGTCGGAGAAAACGGCACGCCGATCCGATCCCTATTTGGATTTGGACCCCCGGGTTGCGTGTGATGACCATTTATATATGCTTGGCCCTGTTTTTAGATCCGTCCTTTGAATGCCCAACCAATCCGGGATCAAATTGGATTCCGTCAGTTTCTACACGTCACTTTACCCACCCGGTCATGTCGGAGAAAACGGCACGCCGATCCGATCCCTATTTGGGATTTTGGACCCCCAGGTTGTGTGTTTTAACCTTTTATATATATTTGGGTGTTTTTGGATCCGTCTTTTGAATGCCCAACCCAATCTGGAGATCCAAACTGGATTCCGTCAGTTCCCACAGTCACTTTAACCCACCCGGTCGTGTCGGAGAAAACGGCACGCCGATCCGATCCCTATTTGAGATTTTGGACCTCTGGGTTGCGTTTTTGACCATTTATATATGCTTGGCCGTGTTTTTGATCCGTCCTTTGAATGCCCAACCCAATCCGGGGATCAAATTGGATTCGTCAGTTTCTACACGTCACTTTAACCCACCGGTCGTGTCGGAGAAAACGACACGTCGATCCGATCCCTATTTGGGATTTTGGACCCCCGGGTTGTGTGTTTTGACGCTTTATATATACTTGGGTGTTTTTAGATCCGTCCTTTGAATGCCAAAGCCAATCCGGAGATCCAAATTGGATTCCGTCAGTTCCCACACTCACTTTAACCCACCAGTCGTGTCGGAGAAAACGGCACGCCGATCCGATCCCTATTGGGATTTTGGACCACCGGGTTGCGGTGTTTTGACCATTATATATGCTTGGTGTGTTTTAGATCCGTCCTTGAATGCCCAACCAATCTGGGGATCCAAATTGGATTCCGTCAGTTTCTACAGTCACGTTAACCAACTCCGTCGTGTCGGTGAAAACGGCACGTCGATCCGATCCGTATTTGGAATTTTGGACCCCCGGGTTGTGTGTTTTGACGCTTTTATATATACTTGGGTTTTTTAGATCCGTCCTTGAATGCCCAAGCCAATCCGGAGATCCAAATTGGATTCCGTCAGTTCCCACACGTCACTTTAACCCACCCGGTCGTGTCGGAGAAAACGACACGTCGATCCGATCCCTATTTGGGATTTTGGACCCCCGGGTTGTGTGTTTTGACGCTTTATATATACTTGGGTGTTTTTAGATCCGTCCTTTGAATGCCAAAGCCAATCCGGAGATCCAAATTGGATTCCGTCAGTTCCCACACGTCACTTTAACCCACCCAGTCGTGTCGGAGAAAACGGCACGCCGATCCGATCCCTATTTGGGATTTTGGACCACCGGGTTGCGTGTTTTGACCATTTATATATGCTTGGTCGTGTTTTTAGATCCGTCCTTTGATTGCCCACCCAATCTGGGGATCCAAATTGGATTCCGTCAGTTTTTTACACGTCACGTTAACAACCCCGTCGTGTCGGAGAAAACGGCACGTCGATCCGATCCGTATTTGGAATTTTGGACCCCCGGGTTGTGTGTTTTGACGCTTTATTATACTTGGGTGTTTTTAGATCCGTCCTTTGAATGCCCAAGCCAATCCGGAGATCCAAATTGGATTCCGTCAGTTCCACACGTCACTTTAACCCACCCAGTCGTGTCGGAGAAAACGGCACGCCCATCCGATCCCTATTTGGGATTTTGGACCTCCGGGTTGCGTGTTTTGACCATTTATATATGCTTGGCCGTGTTTTTAGATCCGTCCTTTGAATGCCCAACCCAATCCGGTGATCCAATTGGATTCCGTCAGTTTCTACACGTCACTTTAACCCACCCGGTCGTGTCGGAGAAAACGGCACGCCGATCCGATCCCTATTTGGGATTTAGGACCCCCGGGTTGTGTGTTTAACTCTTTATATACTTGGGTGTTTTTAGATCCGTCCTTTGAATGCCCAACCCAATCCGGAGATCCAAATTGGATTCCGTCAGGTCCCACACGTCACTTTAACCCACCCGGTCGTGTCGTAGAAAACGGCACACCGATCCGATCCCTATTGGGATTTTGGACCCCCGGTTGTGTGTTTTGACTCTTTATATATACTTGGGTGTTTTTAGATCCGTCCTTTGAATGCCCAAGCCAATCCGGAGATCCAAATTGGATTCCGTCTGTTCCCACACGTCACTTTAACCCACCCGGTCGTGACGGAGAAAACGACACGCCGATCCGATCCCTATTTGGGATTTTGGACCCCCGGGTTGCGTGTTTTGACCATTATATATGCTTGGCCGTGTTTTTAGATCCGTCCTTTGAATGCCCAACCCAATCCGGGGATCCAATTGGATTCCGTCAGTTTCTACACGTCACTTTAACCCACCCGGTCGTGTCGGAGAAAACGGCACGTCGATCCGATCCTATTTGGATTTTGGACCCCCGGGTTGTGTGTTTTGACGCTTTTATATACTTGGGTGTTTTTAGATCCGTCCTTAGAATGCCCAACCCAATCCGGAGATTCAAATTGGATTCCGTCAGTTCCCACACGTCACTTTAACCCACCCGGCCGTGTCGGAGAAAACGGCACGTCGATCCGATCCTTATTTGGGATTTTAGACCCCGGGTTTCTGTGTTTTAACCTTTTGAATATATTTTGGGTGTTTTTAGATCCGTCTTTTGAATGCCCACCCAATCCGAAGATCCAAATTGGATTCCGTCAGTTCCCACACATCACTTTAACCCACCCGTCGTGTCGGAGAAAACGGCACGCCGATCCGATCCCTATTTTAGATTTTGGACCCCGGGTTGCGTGTTTTTACCATTTTATATGCTTGGCCGTGTTTTTAGATCGGTCATTTGAATGCCCAACCCAATCTGGAGATCCAAATTGGATTCCGTCATTTCTACACGTCACTTTAACCCACCCGGTCGTGTCGGAGAAAGCGGCACGCCGATCCGATCCCTATTTGGGATTTTGGACCCCCGGGTTGCGTGTTTTGACCATTTATATGTGCTTGGCCGTGTTTTTAGATCCGTCCTTTGAATGCCCAACCAAACCCGAGATCCAAATTGGATTCCGTCAGTTTCTACACGTCACTTTAACCCACCCGTTCGTGTCGGAGAAAACGGCACGTCGATCCGATCTCTATTTGGAATTTTGGCCCCCGGGTTGTGTGTTTTGACGCTTTATATATACTTGGGTGTTTTTAGATCCGTCCTTTGAATGCCCAAGCCAATCCGGAGATCCAAATTGGATTCCGTCAGTTCCCACACGTCACTTTAACCCACCCGGTCGTGTCGGAGAAAACGACACGCCGATCCGATCCCTATTTGGGATTTTGGACCACCGGGTTGCGTGTTTTGACCATTTATATATGCTTGGCCGTGTTTTTAGATCCGTCCTTTGAATGCCCAAGCCAATCCGGAGATCCAAGTTGGATTCCGTCAGTTCCCACACGTCACTTTAACCCACCCGTCGTGTCGGAGAAAACGGCACGCCGATCCGATCCCTATTTGGATTTTGGACCTCTGGTTGCGTGTTTTGACCATTTATATATGCTTGGCCGTGTTTTTAGATCGGTCCTTTGAATGCCCAACCCAATCCGGGGAACCAAATTGGATTCCGTCAGTTTCTACACATCACTTTAACCCACCCGTCGTGTCGGAGAAAACGGCACGTCGATACGATCCATATTTGGGATTTTGGACCCCCGGTTGTGTGTTTTGACGCTTTATATACCTTGGGTGTGTTTTAGATCGTCCTTTGAATGCCCAACCCAATCCGGGGAACCAAATTGGATTCCGTCAGTTCCCACACGTCACTTTAACCAACAGTCGTGTCGGAGAAAACGGCACGCCGATCCGATCCCTATTTGGGATTTTGACCCCCGGGTTGCGTGTTTTGACCATTATATATATGGCTTGGGTTTTTTAGATCCGTCCTTTGAATGCCCAACCCACCCGAGATCCAAATTGGATTCCGTCAGTTTCTACACGTCACTTTAACCCACCCGGTCGTGTCGGAGAAAACGGCACGCCGATCCGATCCCTATTTGGGATTTTGGACCCCCAGGTTGTGTGTTTTAACTTTTTATATATATTTGGGTGTTTTGGATCCGTCTTTTGAATGCCCAACCCAATCCGGAGATCCAAATTGGATTCCGTCAGTTCCCACACGTCACTTTAACCCACCCGGTCGTGTCGGAGAAAACGGCACGCCGATCTGATCCCTATTTCGATTTTGCACCTCCGGGTTGCGTGTTTTGACAATTATATATGCTTGCCGTGTTTTTAGATCGGTCCTTTGAATGCCAACCCAATCCGGGGATCCGAATTGGATTCCGTCAGTTTCTACATGTCACTTTAACCCACCCGGTCGTGTCGGAGAACGGCACGTCGATCCATCCCTATTTGGAATTTTGGACCCCCGGTTGTGTGTTTTGACGCTTTATATAAACTTGGGTGTTTTTAAATCCGTCCTTTGAATGCCCAAGCCAATCCGTAGATCCAAATTGGATTCCGTCAGTTCCCACTCGTCACTTTAACCACCCGTCGTGTCGGAGAAAACGGCACGCCGATCCGATCCCTATTTGGGATTTTGGACCTCCGGGTTGCGTGTTTTGACCATTTATATATGCTTGGCCCTGTTTTTAGATCCGTCCTTTGAATGCCCAACCAATCCGGGGAACCAATTTGGATTCCGTCAGTTTCTACACGTCACTTTAACCCACCAGGTCGTGTCAGAGAAAACGGCCCGTCGATCCGATCCCTATTTGGGATTTTGGACCCCCGGTTGTGTTTTTGACGCTTTATATACACTTGGGGTTTTTAGATCCGTCCTTTGAATGCCCAACCCAATCCGGAGATCCAAATTGGATTCCGTCAGTTTCTACACGTCACTTTAACCACCCGGTCGTGTCGGAGAAAACGGGACGCCGATCCGATCCCTATTTGGGATTTTGGACCCCCGGGTTGTGTGTTTTGACTCTTTATATATACTTTGGTGTTTTTAGATCCGTCCTTTGAATGCCCAACCCAATCCGGAGATCCAAATTGGATTCCGTCTGTTCCCACACGTCACTTTAACCCACCCGGTCGTGACGGAGAAAACGGCACGCCGATCCGATCCCTATTTGGGATTTTGGACCCCCGGTTGCGTGTTTTGACCATTTATATATGCTTGGCCGTGTTTTTAGATCCGTCCTTTGAATGCCCAACCCAATCCGGGGATCCAAATTGGATTCCGTCAGTTTCTACACGTCACTTTAACCCCCCCGGTCGTGTCGGAAAACGGCACGTCGATCCGATCCCTATTTGGAATTTTGGACCCCCGGGTTGTGTGTTTTGACGCTTTATATATACTTGGGTGTTTTTAGATCCGTCATTTGAATGCCCAACCCAATCCGGAGATCCAAATTGGATTCCGTCAGTTCCTACACGTCACTTTAACCCACCCGCCGTGTCGGAGAAAACGGCACGTCGATCTGATCCTTATTTGGATTTTGGACCCCCGGGTTCTGTGTTTTTAACCTTTTGAATATATTTGGGTGTTTTTAGATCCGTCTTTTGAATGCCCAACCCAATCCGGAGATCCAATTGGATTCCGTCAGTTCCCACACGTCACTTAACCCACCCGGTCGTGTCGGTGAAACGGCACGCCGATCCGATCCCTATTTTGGATTTTGGACCTCCGGGTTGCGTGTTTTTACCATTTATATATGCTTGGCCGTGTTTTTAGATCGGTCATTTGAATGCCCAACCCAATCTGGAGATCCAAATTGGATTCCGTCAGTTCTACACGTCACTTTAACCCACCCGGTCGTGTCGAGAAAACGGCACGTCGATCCGATCCCTATTGGGGATTTTGGACCCCCGGTTGTGTGTTTTGACGCTTTATATATACTTGGGTGTTTTGATCTGTCCTTTGAATGCCCACCCAATCCGGAGATCCAAATTGGATTCCGTCAGTTCCCACACGTCACTTTAACCCCCCGGTCATGTCGGAGAAGCGGCACGCCGATCCGATCCCTATTTGGGATTTTGGACCCCCGGGTTCCGTGTTTTGACCATTTATATATGCTTGGCCGTGTTTTTAGATCCGTCCTTTGAATGCCCAACCCAACCCGAGATCCAAATGGATTCCGTCAGTTTCTACACGTCACTTTAACCCACTCGGTCGTGTCGGAGAAAACGGCACGCCGATCCGATCCCTATTTGGGATTTTGGACCTCTGGGTTGCGTGTTTTGACCATTTATATATGCTTGGCCGTGTTTTGATCGGTCCTTTGAATGCCCACCCAATCCGGGGAACCAAATTGGATTCCGTCAGTTCTACACGTCACTTTAACCCCCCGGTCGTGTCGGAGAAAACGGCACGTCGATCCGATCCCTATTTGGGATTTTGGATCCCCGGAGTGTGTTTTGACGCTTTATATACACTTGGGTGTTTTTAGATCCGTCCTTTGAATGCCCAACCCAATCCGGAGATCCAAATTGGATTCCGTCATTATCACACGTCACTTTAACCCACCCGGTCGTGTCGGAGAAAACGGCACGCCGATCCGATCCCTATTTGGGATTTTTGACCCCCGATTTGCGTGTTTTGACCATTTATATATGCTGGCCGTGTTTTTAGATCCGTCCTTTGAATGCCCAACCCAATCCGGGGATCCAAATTGGATTCCGTCAGTTTCTACACGTCACTTTAACCCACCCGGTCGTGTCGGAGCAAACGGCACGCCGATCGATCCTATTTGGGATTTTGGACCCCCAGGTTGTGTGTTTTAACTTTTATATATATTGGGTGTTTTTGGATCCGTTTTGAATGCCCAACCCAATCCGGAGATCCAAATTGGATTCCGTCAGTTCCCACACGTCACTTTAACCCACTCGGTCGTCGTGTCGAAGAAAACGGCACGCCGATCCGATCCCTATTTGGGTTTTGGACCTCCGGGTTGCGTGTTTTGACCATTTATATATGCTTGGCCGTGTTTTTAGATCCGTCCTTTGAATGCCCAACCCAATCCGGGGATCCAAATTGGATTACGTCAGTTTCTACACGTCACTTAACCCATCCGGTCGTGGGAGAAAACGGCACGTCGATCCGATCCCTATTTGGGATTTTGGACCCCCAGGTTGTGTGTTTTACCTTTTATATATATTTGGGTGTTTTTGGATCCGTCTTTTGAATGCCCAACCCAATCCGGAGATCCAAATTGGATTCCGTCAGTTCCCACACGTCACTTTAACCCTCGGTCGTGGTCGAAGAAAACGGCACGCCGATCCGATCCCTATTTGGTTTTTGGACCTCCGGGTTGCGTGTTTTGACCATTTATATGCTTGCCGTGTTTTTAGATCCGTCCTTTGAATGCCCAACCCAATCCGGGGATCCAAATTGGATTACGTCAGTTTCTACACGTCACTTTAACCCATCCGGTCGTGTCGAGAAAACGGCACGTCGATCCGATCCCTATTTGGGATTTTGGACCCCCAGGTTGTGTGTTTTAACCTTTTATATATATTGGGTGTTTTTGGATCCGTCTTTTGAATGCCCAACCCAATCCGGAGATCCAATTGGATTCCGTCAGTTCCCACACGTCACTTTAACCCACCCGGTCGTGTCGAAGAAAACGGCACGCCGATCCGATCCCTATTTGGGATTTTGGACCTCCGGGTTGCGTGTTTTACCATTTATATATGCTTGGCCGTGTTTTTAGATCGGTCATTTGAATGCCCAACCCAATCCGGAGATCCAAATTGATTCCGTCAGTTTCTACACGTCACTTTAACCCACCCGGTCGTGTCGGAGAAAGCGGCACGTCGATCCGATCCCTATTTGGGATTTTGGACCCCCGGGTTGTGTGTTTTGACGCTTTATATACTTGGTGTTTTTAGATCCGTCTTTTGAATGCCCAAACTTCCAATCCGGAGATCCAAATGGATTCCGTCAGTTCCCACACGTCACTTTAACCCACCCGTCGTGTCGGAGAAAACGGCACGCCGATCCGATCCCTATTTGGTTTTTGGACCCCCGGTTGCGTGTTTTGACCATTTATATATGCTTGGCCGTGTTTTTAGATCCGTCCTTTGAATGCCCAACCCAATCCGGGGATCCAAATTGGATTCCGTCAGTTTCTACACGTCACTTTAACCCACCCGGTCGTGTCGGAGAAAATGGCACGTCGATCCGATCCCTATTGGGATTTTGGCCCCCGGGTTGTGTGTTTGAACCTTTATATATATTGAGTGTTTTTAGATCCGTCTTTTGAATGCCCAACCCAATCCGGAGATCCAAATTGGATTCCGTCAGTTCCCACACGTCACTTTAACCCACCCGGTCGTGTCGTAGAGAACGGCACGCCGATCCGATCCTTATTTGGGATTTTGGATCCCCGGTTGTGTGTTTTAACCTTTTATATATACTTGCCTGTTTTACATCCGTCAATGAATGCCCAACCCAATCCTAAGTAAATGAAATTAATACTAATACTGACCTGAGCTGCTGGCTGTGTGGGGCGTACTCCCTGCATTATTGAGAAGAACTGTTGAAGCATATCGCTGAACTGCGTCTGTAGCTGTGCCCGCTGCGTTTCTATCTCTACCCGCTGCGCCAGCAGCTCTACCCGCTGCGTCTGTAGCTCTTCCCGCTGGGTCTGTAGCTCTGTACGTAGCTCCTCCCGAATGATGCCTCTAATGTCCTCTACACCACTGACGGGCGGCGCAGAAGATGAACTCGCGTGTGCCGGAGGAGCGATCGAACTGGCATATGAGGACAACACTGGTTGAGTATCCGGCTGTCCCCAAAGCCGTACACTCGGCCCTTCCTCGGCTCTCCCGCTGCCTCGACCCAAGCCTCTGCATCCAAGTCTGGCTGAGGAGTGCCCTCTGCATAACGCTCCGTCATCGTCCTGTCGTACCTCTCCTGCAAAATAAATTAAAATTAAAATATTAAATATAAATAAATTTAATATCATAATTGAATTCAAAATTTATAGGTTGACTTACAACGATCGTGCGGGCACTCTCGCTAACATAGTCATCTGTCCCCTTCTGCTTATGAGTCCGATCAAATAACTCGCGAAAGGTAGGGGCACGCTCGAGCTCGTGATGCTTATAATTCAACGGACGTAGTTAGTTTGACAATAATAATCATTGTACTAAACAATTGAACAATTATGCTTACCAATTTTTGACTGTGGTCGCATAAGATATGGACCCACTAGTATGCA
Source organism: Colocasia esculenta (assembly GCA_014218235.1). Classification (NCBI taxonomy): domain Eukaryota; kingdom Viridiplantae; phylum Streptophyta; class Magnoliopsida; order Alismatales; family Araceae; genus Colocasia; species Colocasia esculenta. The sequence continues at coordinate 20,032,924 of CM024753.1, read as the reverse complement.
CATTCTTCTCCGGATGAGTTGATCTGTTGCGTATGGCCGCCTGTGACCGCTGCTGCCATGGTCTAGCAGCCTATCGCTCACAAAGGGACTGCCAATAATCCTTTCTCAGCCAAGAAGGGCCGTCATCAAGCCAAGCCCTAGGATCCCTATTGCCTGTGCTCTTTTGCGCCTTGTCCCGGGCCTCCCACATCGACTTTCTTAATTAGTCTGGGCAGTAGACTCCCAGACGGTCGAGCTCGAGGGAGATCCTCGGGTCTCGTGAATGTGAACCTCCGTTGTAAAGAATGAAATTACTCACCTTTCTGCATGAACATGTATAGTAATTAATAAATGACAGATAGTTATCTAAGATTTAAAAATACCGTGAACATGTCAAATAACTGATCCCGGACGGACACCGGGAACTCTCTCCATGTGTCCACTGGTCCTGGAATATGTGCATGGACCAGCGTCGTAATATGACGGGAAGCAGAACCGGGATCTATCTTCCCCCTGCAATTGCACATTAATTTTGTACATGAAATGTATAACATCAAAACAAATAAAGTAAATTTGAACTGATCAACTTTACCCGAGATCCAGCATGGATGCCGTCCCCGTAGCTGAGGGCCCCCCTCATCCGCTGCTGCATGCGGACCCTGGACCTCTGTTGAAGACAATTAAGCACACTATTGTTCGATAAATTGCAAGACAACAAACATACTAATGTATGGAAGCTGACACGTACCTGGTGGTGAGGAAGAAGGAAAGGTGGCACTGCTCCCGTGCTCGGCGGGGAGGCGGTCGCTGAAATTTTTTTTACACATTAGAAAATATGAATTTAACTTGAACAACAATATATACGTATACCTGCCGCATGGACGCCGGCGTGACGGGGAGGCAGACGTCGATGGGGAGGCAGACCCTGCAAAATGAGCCTGTACGTTAGATCTGTCGTGAATTTATTATGAACAATAATATATAGAGTATTGTGTTTACATATACATATACCTGTCGTGGACGGGGTCCCGGACCCTCTGCCAACGGACGTAGAAACCGTCCGACTCCGTCCTCCACGTACCATATCTCTCTTGAGATAAAAAACATACATCCAAATTGTCATCAGCAATAAATTTTGAAGTAGCAATTTAATATGAAATATAATTAGCAATAACACGAAGTTCTTACAAAATATAAGATATTTATCGTAATTCAACATCAGATGCTTCCGACATGTTTAATTCAGCATCATCTTCTTCATCATCTTGGAATTCATCCTCCTCATGCGGGGAGTCTTCATCCACATCAGACTCCACCTCTCGCTCAAGGGCATTTGGGTCAACTTCTTCCTGTTCGTTATCCTTATGTAAGCAAATTGTTTCATTTATATCATGAATATTGAACTGCGTAGAAGCTTCCAACTCTCGTGCGTCACTCCTTTCCGATTGGAAATAATTGTCATTAACACCGTCGAGCTCATCATCAGGCGGCAGAAGCTCATACTCAGGGAATAACCTTGATTTCACTCTACATGCAGCCCACCAATCTCTTAATTTCAGGGATGAATAATTGAATAATAAACTTGTTGCGCTTGTGCCGCCAGTATGAATGGCTCGTATGTACTCAACTTGGACTTATGCTTGACATCGACAATTCCATATGTTGTGTCATGACGAATAGATGTCGGATCAAACCAATGACACTTGAAGAGAAATATAATGTTGTCTTGTCCCAAAAATTGCAGTTCAATGACTTCTTCGAGAATGCCATAATAGTCAATTTCATTTTCATTGTAGGCACTTCCTTTCACACATACGCCGATGTTCATCGTAGACTTATTGCGTCCATAATCTCTCGTGTGAAATCTGTATCCATTCACAATGTAACCTGGGTAGACACGTACAATCTTCGAGGGTCCATAACTGATCTCTTGTACTCTTAAATCGGTAATAAAACCTTGATCAACCTATTAGCAAAAAAATAGACAGACTTACAACAACTAATTATGCATAAGAACGTAACATATATGATTCAAAATATTTAGACACATACTCGAGATTTTAACCAACTCGAAAAAGACTTCTCCCGTTCCTTTTCAACCTGCACGTCCGTCAGACGTGGATTTCGTTGTAGTATGAACGAGTCAAACTCTCTGCAATGTAAATGTCACACAACCGTTCAGTTTACCACATTACATGTAAATGATGTATATCATAAGTGAGCACAACTTACTCAATGTAGGGCTCTAGTTCTGCGCAATTCATGAAGATGTAGATCTCCGCAGCTACCAACTCTCTGTCTTCAAGTGGGCGAGTAGAAGAATATTCGAACGCCCGTCCGGGACACTTGAATATAGAGAGTTGGTCCGACACATAGGATTCTCGACCATCATCATTACGTGGAGGTTGAGTGCGTCGGGTTTGTATTTCCGTGTCAAAGTACATCGAACAGAAGTTCAATATCTCCTCAATGAGGTATGCCTGGGTAATGGAACCCTCAACTTGTGCTTTGTTGCGGACTTTCATCTTAAGATCGTGCATGCACCTACGATAATAATAGATCGAATGAATACATATGAAATATAAAATTCGCCGTAATGTGAATAAACTACGGATATAGAAATATACCTCTCAAACGGATACATCCATCGAAATTGTACTGGTCCTCCGACCCTAGCCTCATATGGAAAATGGATGATCAGGTGCTCCATTGAATCAAAGAATGCTGGAGGAAATATCTTCTCTAATTTGCAGACTGTCTGTATTATATTTTGCTCCATATTTTGCAAGTCAAGAAGTCTGAGTTCTGATGCTGTTAAAATTCGGAAGAAATGACTCAGCTCAGTCATTGCTCCCCATATTTGCTTTGGCAACAACTCACGAAAAGCAAGTGGGATCAGTCTTTGCATGAAAAATGGCAATCATGACTCTTCATTCCGTATATTTTTCCCTCATTGATATTTACACAACGGGCAATATTCGAGACATATCCATCTGGAAATCTCAATTGCTTCAACCATTGCAACACTTCCTCCTAATCTGTCTGGCCCCAAGCACATATGCAGCTTTAGGTTGCACCACTTTCCCTTGAACATGCTGCAGCTCTAGTTCTGGGCGTCTGCAAAGTACTTTCAAATCCGAACGTGCCTTGACGGTTCCTTCGTTTTGCCTTTGATGTCCATAACTGTGTTGAACACATTATCAAAAACATTCTTCTCTATATGCATGACGTCAAGGTTATGTCGTATCAAAAGTGTTGACCATAAGGTAATTCCCAAAGATGCTTTGCTTCACCCAATTGTGATCCTTCCCGAAGCCAGGGATTTGTCGAGTACTACCAGCCAGTTGTGTTACCGTCGGTACGTTCTGGACCCGCCTCGCCATGTTTCCACCAGACACCCGTTCCATATCCACCTGCTCCATCACAATTGTATTTTTCATAAAAGAATCCTTTTGCTTTCGGAAAGGATGGTCACTCGGTAGAAACCGACGATAACAATCGAACCAACATGATTTTCCCCCAGATTTCAACACAAATGATTTAGAATCCTCCATGCAATAAGGACATGCCAATCTCCCATGTGTGCTCCAACCAGATACATGCCGTACGCAGGAAAGTCACTTATTGTGACGGAACGCCTCGGCCAAGCCCGTTAAACCGATAACGCACTTGATCCGAGTCCGCCTCCCGCGAACGGGCCGAAGCCTCGCAAGGGAAACCAAACCACAGTCCGTGTAAACATAAGGAACATACCACTTTTCACATATATTTTTCACAATTTACATATCCATAATCCATTAAAACTATAAAGATGTATAAGAGTCTGGGGCATACCCGAGGTACAACAAGAAAGTAAACAACTAACTAAACTACACTGCTGGAGCTACTCTGCTGGAGGTACTGACCCTGCACCGCTACGACGCAGCCTGAACTGGCGTCGGACGAGAAACTCCTCCCTCGCCCTCACCTGTGGGGTAAGGGGTGAGCCTCTCTAGTCACTGGCTCAGTAGGGAACTCCCCCAAAGCCGAACAAACCACAATCACAGGTACGAAACAGTAAACAATACCACAATATTTATATAACAGCTAAGCAGGTAAGTAAAGCTGTACAAGTACTCACCGTCTGTCGACTACGAGAAACAGCTGTAATAATTAAACGGCAAACCCAAACAGGTGTACAAGCTAGAGTAGAGACAGCCAAGACGAGCCACGTAACTGGTTCGCGACACCAGAAACTGACTCGGACAAACTAACACAGGTCTACCTCTCAGTCTCGCAGCCACGACGAAAGGTCCAGCTGCCGCTCCACGAGAAAAGACAAGCAACTGTGGAGACCACTAAACACCACCACCTGTAAACCACACGGTCACAGGCCCATGCCTGGCACCTCCAGAGACCCTGGCCTGGGCTCGCTAGAGTGAGGCACTGGAAAAAGGACTAGCTGGGGTCCAGTGTCGACTACTGGTGTCCGTACCCCCAACTACGCGCGCTACAAGTGACTAAAAATAACCACAACTGTCACTGTCCCACTGTCGTCTTTCCCTCAGCCGGACGTGCTACTCAAACACAAGAGTGAGGGTGTCCAGGTCAGACGACACAGACCTCGACGGTATAACACAAGTACCGGGACAAAGCCCTGAGCTAACAGCCTGGCTCACAAAGAACCTGGGGCACCCAACTGGAGAGGTAACCATGGTAGGCGTCGTACTACTCGCCACGTACACAAAACCACGTGCACGTCACACACAAACCACGTGAAACCTCAAGTAAACCACAAGTAACCTTGGTCCACTACACATGAACCCAACTGACTCGCGTACACAACGCGCAGTCACCGAAGTAAACAACTAACAGCATACCCTGTATGCTAAACACGTAAACCCAGGTGCACTTAGTGCACCTCATGTGTTAACACACATGCATTTCGATAATTATTATACTTAGTCATTTCTGCTCATAAGAGTAGGCGGCCACATCGATTGCCGCTTACAGGGAGTAGACGGCAAGGTCCCTGGCCGTCAACCTCCTGGCTGAGGAGCTTGGCGGCAAGCGATGTTGACGCCAAGTTCTCCGGCCATAACCCTGCAGAAACCCTAACCGGTCCTGCGGTTTTTTCTAACTGTTCTAACTACTGAAAACATGCAAATGCATATCCTTTAGCATATCAGAACCCAATGCAACCCGTTATAACATGATTCGTACAGTAAACTACTCAAACCACCCATTATCCCATATGGTGCAACTCTATCCAAACATGGATTATCATGCTGATTCAAGTGGGTTTGTCGTGTTTTAATGTTTCTACGGAGCTACCAGGGTTCGTCCCCTACCTCAGAACGCGTTAGAATCTCCTGCAATCCCCCGGTTCACGCCGAGCCCTTCGCAAGCTCCCATGCGAATTGCACCACGCCGCGACGTTTCCTTGCGTAATTCGGCGACGCCGCGCGTTCTACGATCGTCCAACTACTCCTCGGTACATGTTGGAAGCTTCAAAGACTCGGGGGCAGCAAGCTAGGGCAAGAGGGAATGAGTGAGAGCTGAGAGAACTGCCCTCGGGTGAGCCTATAACCTGCACCATTCTCAGGTTGGCGTCAACCCCCATGCCGCTAACAGCAACCGCCACCCTCTGCGTCCACATCCTTTGCCGCCAAGTTCATGCTGTAAACGTCCATGAATCTGGATGTCAACAGTCAACGGTAACACCCTGGCCGCCAACTCCAACAGAACAACAGCAGTAGGTTTTCATTTCAGGACCAACCCTGCTCTTCACCTGCTCAAGCCACACATTCACACCATGCATTCCACACAACCCACACACACTGGCCTCACAATGGCCACCACATTCACAACACGCACGATCCGCATGGATCCGAAAAGCACGCGACGTTACACTTATTGTCCACATTAATGCAGCCTTCAAATTGAAAATTCTGTTTTCTGGATGCATCATAACAGAGAACCCCATCTGACCATAACAATTTCAGCTCATCAATCAACGGTCTAAGATATATGTCTATATTTTTTCCTGGAGATTTGGACCCGGAATGAGCAATGAAAGGAACAGATTCTCACGCTCATGCACATGCCTGGCGGAAGGTTATACGATGTTAGGAATACTGGCCAACATGAGTAAGATGCCACCGAGCCTCCGAATGGATTGAAACCGTATGTGCATAAACCCAGCCGCACGTTGCGTGGATCCCTTGCGAAGTAAGAATGAGTACGACTAAAATGAGCCCAAGCTTCACCATCGGCAGGATGACTCATTTCACCTTCGTCACGACGGACTCTTTCTGCATGCCAAGTCATATGTCCAGCTGTCTTCGGGGACATGAACAACTGCTGCAATCTGGGTGTGATCGGAAAAATACCGCAATGACTTATACGGAACATCCTTCTGCTTTGACTTGTCCCCTCTCTTGGGCTTGAATCTATCATAATTACAAATACAGCATGATGTCTTATCTGCATCATCTTTGTAGTACAGCATACAGTGATTCGGACATGCATCAATTTTCATAAACCAAGCCCCAGATCATTCACCATCTTCTTCGCACGGTAAAAGTCAGCAGGTAACCTCTCTGATTGAGGAAGCATACTCTTGACGAGTAAGAGAAGCCGGTCAAAACAACTCTCGTTATATGAAATTCAGATTTCAAAATCAGTAGCTGCGACACTGCAGACAACCGTGTATGCTTCTCACAACCATCCCATAATGGCTCATCAGCATCTCGAAGTAACTGATAAAATCTCTGAGCTGTATCATTCGGCACTTCTTCATTTGTTCATCTTTATGCATATTGAACTCTGGACCAGTAGCATCGACAACCATGTCTACGTACGTACTTGTGGACGCAAAGTAATGAGCCTGTGCAGACGACTGAATAACATGCTCACCATGACACGACCATATCTCATAATGGGCAACAAATCCTCTCGTATACAA
>CM024753.1:19988499-20020999 GCA_014218235.1 Colocasia esculenta | reverse complement strand
GCTTAACAGTACATGGTTTAACTTGTATAAGGGTTATATGACAAAAAAACAGGGCATATGCATAATATAGGTTCTGGCCGAAATTTAAAGAAGGCGACGGGGGTGCCAGTCGCGATCATGTCGCGACGGGGCGCATGGGCGCGTTAAGCATCGTATCGCGACGGGGTATCCTGTCGCGGTTCAGGTCGCGGTGGTGCGGCCTGGCACGATAGGCGAACCGGCCGGCCTGGCCCGGTTCGGGTTTGGGAACGCGGCGGTGAGGCCCGTCGCGTTCATGACGCGACGTGGAAGCTACCGCGACACTCCTGTTATCGCGGCGTATCGCGCCGCGCGATAACAGGGGCGGTCCAGTTTTTCCCTTTTCTCTAGGTAGACCCTTCTTGACACAGGGTCATTCTAAATTCAGTATAAAATCGCACGGTGATCCAAAAAGCATGAAACTAGTTTTAAAGAAAGTAGACATGTATATCTATCAACATGCACGATTAATTTGAAAATAGACAAGGTTTAGACATGCATTGATCAGGTTAGTTTCGGTGACCTAAACAGGCGCAGTCAAGGTTCAATGAATTAATTAGAGATGTATACATGATGAAAAATTATGAAACCAGCGGCGTTTGAAAGTTAACATGTAGTAGTATTTATGAATTTTATCATGGAATGATGTCAAGTTTGCACGAGGTTAAAAAGGAAACAAGGAGGGTCGAGTGCACAAGTCTGATAGATATTCAAAGATTTAATTCTCCCTCATGGGAGATCAAATCAAGCAAGATAGGGGGTTTGAAAGATAATAAGATGTAGTATATCGGAGAATTTTATCAAGGCATGAGAGCAAGTACACGTTGGGGATTATAGAAAATACAAGATCTTCGTTCATGGTAACAGCAGGACTTCATGAATTAAATTCGCCCAAATGGGTGAACGAAATGCCAAAAACGATAGGGCTTTTGAAGAGGTATATGAACTCTACCTAGGGTAATTATTTCACGATTTTAGCTTGAGAGATTGCCTACCTTTTCGTGTGAAGTAAGAAACCCTAGTTTGAATGACGAAAATAAGAGAACCCTTCTTGCTCCAAGCATTCTCCTTTCTTGTTCCTTGGTCTTCAGCTCTTCTCCTCGTTCTCCAGGGTTCCAGCCACGAAAATGGGTGCTAGGGATGAAGTTTGAGGTGTTTAAGCTTGCTATTAGAGTCCATTCAACTCCAAAACTCTTCTCCCTCCTTTAATTACGAAAATCATATTAAATACATATTTTTACATTTATCCTCCTAATGGTAGGGAAGAGAGCTAATTTCGTGGTCAAGGTTAGGATATGGGTAGGACTCCTTTTTAGGATATATGAGTCATATTATGCTTTAATGACCCTTTTTAATTAAGAGATAATATAGTTACGAATTTCCCTATTAATTTGGGTCACTTATATTTAACCCAATTGTCTCTCATCTAAATCCTAATTTTAGATTAGGATAGAGTCTTGGGTTAGACTAGGGTTAGGACTCTTTTTAAGATAAGTAAGAGTTAAAATAGTCATTATCTTAACCATTTTCTATTTATTACTATTTTAAGTACAATTTAGCCTAATTATTCTCATCTCATGATGGGATCTTCATATTTGGGCCCAACAATTTATGCTAGGACCATTAGTAAAAACCATTACTAATTTAGTTAATGCGTATTGATTAATTCTAATTATTCAACCTTTATTCCATTTAAATCTATTTATCACACTTATTCAAGTAATTTCATATTTTTATTTCTATTAAATATTATTCATGCCAATATTTCTAACCTCATCATTTGGGCTCTTACTCTTGGCCCAATAACTCGTGTGAGCTTAATTGTACAACCTATGTACTTACTTTACTTATTAGATTTTAATTATCCTTTTATTAGAGAATATATTCATGGACCAAGATTATATATGGTCTAAATATCACAATGGACTATCATCCCTACTATTTAAAGTCTACTCATATATTTATTTTAATTTATAATCCACTTTGAATCATAAAATAATAGATTCTTCGACTTATTCCTTAATTATGCTAATAAGTCGCATAAATTCTTAAACTAAGTCCAATAATTTTCTACGCCCAAATTTCATGATGGGTCATTAGAGAACATTATTTATAGTATAACTACTATTTTTACGAATTTTTATAGGGGTTTATACGCATGCAATAATGATGCGTACCGTTTTAACTAATTGAATTTATTAATTGATAAATTTTCAATTATCTATAATTTTTAATTAATGGATTTTCCGGAGTACTACATCCTCCCCCACTTAAATAGAATTTGGTCCCTAAATTCATATGATATGATACGATTACCTATCTACTCGGAATATTTCATTCCATCATCTCCCCACTTAAGACTTGCTATCAAGAAAATGATATGATTTAACTAAGGGTTTAGTGATGATACCTTGTCCACCTTTATTGGCATGATTTATATCCACAAGAGCTTGTAACTATTGTTGACATGGAGTTTGGTTATTCATTATTGGGCAATCGATGACGGGATGTTGTGGCTTCCACAACGCAAACATCTGCCCAATTTCTTCTAACAATTATCAATCGATGCCCTGACTTTTACAAAATTTACAAAATTCCTTCCGCTTCACTTCTCCTTTCATTCTCTTATCATTGTTTGGTTGATTCTCTATTGTCAAGGGCTGAGATCCTTGGCGTTAGTGTGTGGTTCTTTTAGAAGAGGGCAGTCTTGTATCGATGCTCCAAACTGCCACATCGCAAACATGCTCCTACTTTCCGCCAGTATTCCTTAGTCACATGACCTGGCTTGCTACAATGAAGGCAGATGATCTTGCTATGTTTCTTTTGCGTGTTCCCCTTCTTGTCTTGGTTGTATCTTTTCTTCTCGTTCTTTTTAGCCGCTTTTCTAATCTTCTTGGTCGTCCTCAAGGCTCCTTTCAACAGTTGGGCGACTTTCTGACATGCCTGGACTAACTTTCGAGTTGACCTCATTTCGCCTTGTAGGGGCATACGTTCGGCGTCCATTAAGAGTTCCTTCAAGAATAGGGTTGGCATTAGGGTGCTAAAGTAATACTTAAGTTGATACATATATATATAGATAAATGTATTCAGATCTTAACCATGGTTCTACCCAATCCTCACATAGGTATGGTAGTTGACTTAGACACATGTCAGGGCAGTTCACCTAGAACATCCTAAGACCAAAAATATCCTAATAAGGACATCCTAGGCTCTGATACCAACTGTCATGCCCCGCCAATTTAGCAGCGGAATAAATCGGGGAGGCATGAACAACGAGTATGGTAACGTAAATGCGCATACATTCGCAAATATCAGAGAAATCTAATGAACAATAATTGTAATAAAACTCTTCATTTATTGATAATTCATCTAAATATTACAATCACTAATTCAGAGCCAAAAAATAGGGCTTAATAACATCATTACATTGGAAATGATAACTAAGCAACTAATATCTAGACTCTATGTACTAAAGACATTCCATCGCTATGACTTCAGGTCGCTCATCACTCCAGTCCAATCCGTTGTTGTGTGTAAAGTCATCATTGACTTACCTGAAACACAATGACAAATAACAAAAGGTGAACGATAACGCTCAGTAGGACTTAATATCTCGTGTAAACAAGCATGCTTTAAGTGATTAATATCTTGTAAAGTAGGTCAACTAGAGAGAACGATCAAGTATAGTCAAGAGAGTAATAGTTCAAGATAACACGTGAACGGTAATACATTTCAAAGATTATTGCAAAACTAGGATGATAAAGAACTGGCCGTGTAACGAGATAGGGTGTATGGTTGCACAACAGTGGACTAGTCACGATAGCAAGTAAAGCAAGTAACATGCGTTGGTCGATCATTTTATCAACCACAAGTCAAGTATCATGTACAGGGATGTTTGTGAATTGTCTTAGATTAAATCTTGATAGTCATGCGTTTGGTGTATGCCATCACCGGATCATTAGACCCCCGCGAGTTATAGCCTTTCAGGGGCTCCTCCCAAGGACCAGATCGGGCCCTTATTATGTTGCCTAGCATAGTCATGTGTTGTTATCTTAGACAATCACAAAATGGCCAAGAGAGTACCAAGAATAGATGAGAGTAGTAGATGAACTAGACGAGAGTGTAGAGAGGACGTGAACAGATGAGAGTATCGAGATAGTAGATGAGATAGGGACATTTCCGTAAAAAGACGAGAAACACGTGATAGTAACGGTGCACGGCACCAGGTCGGGTACCGGCAGTCTGGTAGAAGTCACAACCGCCCACTAGCCGTGCTATGAACACAGGCTAGATGGTCCAGCGTGATTGCAAGATAAGGAGAGAACACTAAGGCCATGGATCGTACTGATCCAAGGTGTAACGGTTTTAGGGTACAACCAGCTCGTTGACTAAGGACGTGCGCCAAGTCAAGAAGACTTACGGAGGTCTTGACAAGGAGTCCCTGGTCCAGTCGAGAGTATTCCGGTGGAGAGGTGGTCCAAGTCAAGAGAAAGTGTGTAAAAATGGGTCCGTCGTGCCTCGAGTGCTCGAAGGCCGAGGGAAAATGGTAACGGTAGATAAAATGCGCGAGTCAAACGGAAACAATTGTATTTAACAAATAGGATAATTTAGTCATTTATTTCGCTAATTTACCGAATACATTATTGCATAATTTATCAAGGTCAAATGGTAATTTACAATGTTATGAGTGTGCAAGTGTAAAGAAATCTTGAGGATATGACAAGTCGTGCTCACGGCTTTAAATTAACAAGAATTATTTAAATATATTAAAAAAAATATTCAGGTCGATTATTAAGCTTACATACATGGTTTAACTTGTATAAGGGTTATATGACAAATAAAATAGGGGTATATGCATAATATAAGGTTCTGGCCGAAATTTAAAGAAGGCGACGGGGGGCCAGTCGCGATCATGTCGCGACGGGGCGCATGGGCGCGTTAAGCATCGTATCGCGACGGGGTATCCTGTCGCGGTTCAGGTCGCGGTGGTGCGGCCTGGCACGACAGGCGAACCGGCCGGCCTGGCCCGGTTCAGGTTTGGGAACGCGGCGGTGAGGCCCGTCGCGTTCATGACGCGACGTGAAGCCTACCGCGACACTCCTGTTATCGCGGCGTATCGCGCCGTCCAGTTTTTCCCCTTTTTCTCTGGGTAGACCCTTCTTGACACAGGTCCTTCTAAATTCAGTATAAAATCGCACGGTGATCCAAAAAGTATGAAACCAGTTATAAACGAAAGTAGACATGTATATCTATCAACATGCACGATTAATTTGAAAATAGACAAGGTTTAGACATGCATTGATCAGGTTACTTTTCGGTGACCTAAACAGGCGCAGTCAGGTTCAATGAATTAATTAGAGATGTATACATGATGAAAAATTATGAAACCAGCGGCGTTTGAAAGGTAACATGTGTTAGTATTTATGATAATTTTATCATGGAATGATGTCAAGTTTGCACGAGGTTAAAAAGGAACAGGAGGGTCGAGTGCACAGGTCTGATAGATATTCAAGATTTAATTCTCCCTCATGGGAGATCAAATCAAGCAAGACTAGGGCGTTTGAAAGATAATAAGATGTAATATATCGGAGAATTTTATCAAGGCATGAGAGCAAGTACACGTTGGGGATTATAGAAAATATATGATCTCAGTTCATGTAACACCAAGATTTCATGAATTAAATTCACCCAATGGGTGAACAAAATGCTACGAAACAATAGGGCTTTTGAAAGGTATATGAACTCTACCTAAGGTAATTATTTCACGATTTTAGCTTGAGAGATTGCCTACCTTTTTCGTGAAGTAAGAAAGCCCTAGTTTGAATGACGAAAATAAGAGAACCCTTCTTGCTCCAAGCCTTCTCCTTCCTTGCTCCTTGGTCTTCAGCTCTTCTCCTCCTCGTTCTCCAGGGTTCCAACCACGAAAATGGGTTGCTAGGGATGAAGTTTGAGGTGTTTAAGCTTGCTATTAGAGTCCATTCAACTCCAAACTCTTCTCTCCTCCTTTAATTACGAAAATTCATATTAAATACCTATTTTTTTACCATTTATCCTCCTAATGGATAGGGAGAGAGCTAATTTCGTGGTCAAAGGGTTAGGATATGGGTAGAGTCCTTTTTAGGATATATATGAGTCATATTAGTGCTTTAATGACCCATTTTTAATTAAGAGATAATAGTTACGAATTTCCTCTATTTAATTTGAGTCTCTTATATTAACCCAATTGTCTCTCATCTAAATCCCAATTTTAGATTAGGATAGAGTTCTATTGGGTTAGACTAGGGTTATGACTCTTTTTAAGATAAGTAAGATTAAAATAGTCATTATCTTAACCATTTTCTATTTATTACTATTTTTAAGTACGAATTTAGCCTAATTACTTCTCATCTCATGATGGGATCTTCATATTTGGCCCCACAATTTATGCTAGGACCATAGTAAAACCCATTACTATTTTAGTTTAATGCGTATTGATTAAATTCTAATTATTCACCCTTTATTCCCATTTAAATCTATTTATCACACTTATTCAAGTAATTTCATATTTTTATTTCAATTAAATATTATTCATGCCAATATTTCTAACCTTCATCATTTGGGCTCTTACTCTTGGCCCAATAACTCGTGTGAGCTTAATTGTACAACCCATGTACTTACTTTACTTATTAGATTTTTTATTATCCTTTTATTAGAGAATATATTCGTGGACCAAGATTATATATTGGTCTAAATATCACAATGAACTATCATCCCATACTATTTAAAGTCTACTCATATATTTATTTTAATTTATAATCCACTTTGGATCATAAAATAGATTCTTCGACTTATTCCTTAATTATGCTAATAAGTCGCATAAATTCTTAAACTAAGTCCAAATGATTTTTCTACGCCCAAATTTCATGATGGTCATTAGAGAACATTATTTATAGTATAACTACTATTTTTACGAAATTTTTATAGGGTTATACGCATGCAATAATGATGCGTACCGTTTTAACTAATTGAATTTATTAATTTATAAATTTTCAATTATCCATAATTTTTAATTAATGGATTTCCAGGGTATTACAGCGATTCTAGCCGACCATCTCCCCGATTCCAAGGTTTTATGGTAGTAGCGTTTCCCTCGATTACGCGAATCACTGGCGGAGCCGACACATGGGGTTGACCTGTCACGGCGATCGAAAGTCGTGTTCAACTAGGTGCGAGATCTCCTCCCCAGGTCGTTGATATGGTGCACGAACATCGCCAATATAGTCACCCCGTCTGGTTTATTCCCACTTCTTCAGCGAAAGAAATTGGAATAACTTTCCGCCCAGGCATCGGAATCGCTTATGTGACCACAATTCAGAATCGACACTCCGAGACGATCGACAGGACGCTGGTTTCACGGAATTCCACCCCGGAGCATGTGTACTAGTACACCGATTGCCATACCCTTGGGCAGAACGCGAATATTTGTTCGCTAAGGGATCGGAACCGCCCGCGAGGCCCCAATTCGGAATTGGCACTTCGACCCGGTCGGTAAAAGGCCGCATTCGGAGATTTCCAGTCCACGCCCAAATTCCTCTCCAGGAGCATGGTCGCGGGCTGCCTATGCGATCGCATACGAACACCTCTTCGCTCAAATGGCCATAACCTTTCGCTCGGTTATCGGAATCGCTTATAAGACCCCAATTCGGAATCGGCACTCAGAGGCGCCCATGCCCCCTTATTGCCTCAGTGATAAGATGTCGCTTCAAGTCTAAAAACCTTCGTTTTGCACTCCAAAAGTGCGATTCTAGCCGACCATCTCCCCGATTCTAAGGTTTTCTTGCAGTAACGTCTCCCTCGATTACACAAATCACTGGCGGAGCCGACACACGGAGTCAACCGGTCACGGCGACCGGAAGTCATGTTCAACTTGGTGTGAGATCTCTTCCCCAGGTCTCTAATATGGGTGCACGAACATCGCCGATATAGTCACCCCCTCCGATTTATTCCCACCCCTTCAACGAAAGAAATGGGCATAACTTTCCGCGCGGGCAACGGAATCACTTATGTGACTACAATTCGGAATCAGCACTCCGAGACGGTCAACAGGATGCTGGTTTCGCGGAATTCCATTCCGGGGCCAAAATTCTGCACCGGAACGTGTGTACTAGTACACTGATTGCCGTACCCTTGGGTAGGATGCAGATATTTGTTCGCCAGGGGATCAGAACCGCCCGCAAGGCCCCAATTCGAAATCGGCACTTCAACCAGGTCGGTAAAAGGCCGCATTCAGAGATTTCCGGTCCGACGCCCAAATTCCTCTCTGGAGCGTGGTCGCAGACTGCCGATGCGATCGCATTCGAACACACCCTTCGCTCAAACGACCATAACTTTCCGCTCGGTTATCGGAATCGCTTATGAGACCCCAATTCAGAATCGGCACTCAGAGGCGCCCTTCGCCCCCTTATCGCCTCAAACGATAAGACATTTTTTGGGGACCAAAAACCTTCGTTTTGCACTCCAAAAGTGCGATTCTAGCTGACCATCTCCCTGATTCCAAGGTTTTCTAGCAGCAGCGTCTCCCTCGATTACGCGAATAACTAGCGGAGTCGACCTGTCACAGCGACCGGAAGTCGTGTTCAACTCGGATAGATCTCCTCCCCAGATCGCTGATATGGGTGCACGAACATCGCCGATATAGTCACCCCCTCCGGTTTATTCCCACTCCTTCAACGAAAGAAATGGGCATAACTTTCCTCCTGGGCAACGAATCGCTTATGTGACCACAATCGAATCGGCACTCCGAGACGGTCGACAAGATGCTAGTTTTGCGGAATTCCATTTCGGGGCCAAATTTCCGCCCCGGAGCATGTGTACTAGTACATCGATTGTCGTACCCTTGGTAGGACGCGGATATTTGTTCGCCAGGGGATCGGAACTGTTGAACCACTCCTATATTTTACCCTTTTATTTTGGTGATAACAAAATTTATGTTTAATTAATTATTATTAAAAATATTTAATATCATGTTTTTCTTAATAAATATAAATTTATGTGATTAATTGAATATTAAATATATTTAATACCATGATTTTTCTAATAATAAATTAAATATCATGATTTTCTAATAATATAAATTATGACATTATTGCCATGTGATTTGCACTAAAACGATAAATCGATGTCCATTCAATATACATCGATTTCAGTTCACAAAGTGTCATAAGGATTCGCTCTCATAAGGATTCGATAAGTGACTCTCATAGGATTCGATAAGTGACTCTCATAAGGATTCGCTCTCATATCGATTCGCTCTCCATAAGGATTCGCTCTCATAACGATTCGCTCTCATAAGGATTCGATAAGTGACTCTCATAAGGATTCGCTCTCATATCGATTCGCTCTCATAAGGATTCGCTCTCATAACGATTCGCTCTCATAAGGATTCGATAAGTGACTCTCATAAGGATTCGCTCTCATAACGATTCGCTCTCATAAGGATTCGCTCTCATAAGGATTCGATAAGTGACTCTCATAAGGATTCGCTCTCATAATGATTCGATAAGTGACTCTCATAAGGATTTGCTCTCACATGGATTTGCTTCTCACATGGATTCCTTTGTAAAATATGGATTCCTTTGTAAAACATGGATTCCTTTGTAAGAACATGGATTCCTTTGTAAAACATGGATTCCTTTTAAAAACATGGATTCCTTTGTAAGAACATGGATTCAACATGTATTTCACTTAAACATAGATTTCCTTTATATTTCAAAATGTTTTTTGGCATCTAGTGAAAAAGTCAAATATTCATGATTTGCGTAATCCTCTATCTTTTTGACAGGAATCTTTTTGCTTCTCTCTAGATCTCTTCTTTCCTGCCAACAAAAAGGGGATTACTTACTACTTCTGGGTGACAACAGGAAACACAGAGGTATGAACCTTTTTGACAGAAACACTCTTTTATCTAAACACTTTTTTCTATGCTTGCAGACCTCGTAGACCACAAATTATCAGAAGAAAGAGAAGATGAGCAACGGCTAGAACTCCAACGGATTTATTGAAGCATGGCTGAAGAACAACAAGAGTTTTCCTGAAGATTTTTCAAGAGTGTACATCCGGGAAGAACCTCAACTCCACATACACTCAAAGGAAAAGAGAGAAAGAGCCCGAGCCCAAGAAGAAGTGTTCAAGCATCTGAAGCCCTCAAGCTTCAAGCTCCTTCTCCTCTCTTCACTCTCTCTGTGTGCATCTTTGTAATCTGGGGAGAGAGTCTTTTTGCTAAGAGTTCTTTTAGTTGGTTTTCATTTGTTCCAACTCTCAGCTTGTTCTTTCTTTTCTAAGAAAGACTTTTGTCCAGCTGTAGGACTGTATACAGTGTAGAACCTAGCTAGGGGTTTGTGTCTAGCAGAACCGCACTGGGGTTTGTACCAGGAGGTTGGCTTCTTTACTTGTAAGAGAAGTGGGCTGCCTTCTTGCCGGGAAAGAGAAGAAGACCAGCTGGGGTGCTGGTGTTGTAGTGTCCTTGAGGGGGACTGTACCCTTGGTTAGTGAAATCCCAAGAGGTTGCTTGGGGACTGGACGTAGGACTTCCATGTGGGAAGGGCCGAACCAGGATAAATTCCTTGTGTCCTTTGTGTGATTATTTATTTGCTTCCGCACTACTACTCTTTATCACACTAAACTAACCAAACCTTCAAGTGTAATTTCTGTGTTTAAGTTTCTATTTCAGATTTCAGAAAAACCTATTCACCCCCCCTCTAGGCTAGCTTGCTGCCATACCGAAAGGGCCAACAGGAACCGCCTGCGAGGCCCCAATTCGGAATCGGCACTTTGACTCGATCATAGAAGGCCCCATTCGAAGATTTCCGGTCTGGTGCCCAAATTCCTCTCTCGGAGCGTGGTCGTGGGCTGCCGATGCGATCGCATACGGACACCCCTTCGTTCAAACGGCTATAACTTTTTGCTCGGTTATCGGAATCGCTTATAAAACCCCAATTCTAAATCGGCACTCAAAGGCATCCGTCGACCCCTTATTGTCTTAAGTGTTAAGATGTCGTTTCGGGTCCAAAAACCTTCATTTTGCACTCTAAAAGTGCGATTCTAGCCGACCATCTCCCGATTTCAAGGTTTTCTGGCAGTAGCGTTTCCCTCGATTATACGAATCACTGGCAGAGCTGACACACGAAGTCGACCTATCACGGCGACCGGAAGTCGTGTTCAACTCGGCGCGAGACCTCCTCTCCAGGTCGCTGATATGGGTGCACGAACATCGTCGATATAGTCACCCCCTCTGGTTTATTCTCAACCCTTCAGCAAAAGAAATGGGCATAACTTTCCGCCCAGGCAACGGAATCGCTTATGTGACCGCAATTTGGAATCGGCACTCCGAGACGGTCGACAAGACGCTGGTTTCACGGAATTCCGTTTCGGGGCCAAAATTCCACTCCAGAGCGTGTGTACTAGTACACTGATTGTCGTCCCCTTGGGTAGGACGCAGATATTTGTTCGTCAGGGAATTAGAACCGCCCGCGAGGCCCCAATTCAGAATTGGCACTTCGACCCGGTCGGTAAAAGCCGTATTCGGAGATTTCCGGTCCGGCACCCAAATTCCTCTCAGGGAGCGTGGTCGCGAGCTGCCCATGCGATCACATACGGACACCCCTTTGATCAAATGACCATAACTTTCTGCTCGGTTATCAGAATCACTTATAAGACCCCATTCGGAATCAGCACTTAGAGGCGCCCGTCGCCCCCTTATTTCCTTTGGCGATAAGACGTTGTTTTGGGGTCCAATATCTTCATTTCGCACTCCAAAAGTGTGATTCTAGCCGACCATCTCCCCGATTCCAAGGTTTTATGGCAGTTGCGTCTCCCTCGATTACGAGAATCACTGGCAGAGCCAACACACGGAGTCGACCTGTCACGGTGACCGGAAATCGTGTTCAACTGGGTGCGAGATCTCCTCCCAAGTCGCTGATGTGGGTGCATGAACATCGCTAATATAGTCACCCCCTCCAGTTTATTCCACCCCTCAGCGAAAGAAATAGGCATAGCTTTCCGCCCGGCAACGGAATCGCTTATGTGACAACAATTCAGAATCGACACTCCGAGACAGTCGATAGGATGTTGGTTTTGTGGAATTCCATTCCGGGGCTGAAATTCCACCCCAGAGCGTGTGTACTAGTGCACCGATTGTCGTACCCTTGGGTAGGACGCGGATATTTGTTCGCCAGGGGATCGGAACCGCTCGCGAGGCCCCAATTCAGAATCGACACTTCGACCCGGTCGGTAAATGGCCGCATTCGGAGATTTCCGGTCCAGCGCCCAACTTCCTCTCCGGGAGCGTGGTCGCGGGCTGCCGATGCGGTCCCATACGGACACCCCTTCGCTCAAACGACCATAATGCTTCACTTGGTTATCAGAATCGCTTATAAGACCCCAATTCGGAATCGGCACTCAGAGGCGCCTATTGCCCCTTATTACCTCACGCGATAAGACATCATTTTAGGGTGCAAAAACCTTCGTTTCGCACTCCAAAAGTGCGATTCTAGCCGACCATCTCTCCGATTCCAAGGTTTTCTGGCAGTAACGTCTCCCTCGATTACGCGAATCAGTGACAGAGCCGACACACGGAGTCAGCCTTTCACGCGATCTGAAGTCGTGTTCAACTCGACACGAGATCTCCTCCCAAGTCGTTGATATGGGTTCACGAACATCACCGATATAGTCACCCCCTCCAGTTTATTCCCACCCCTTCAGCAAAAGAAATGGGCATAACTTTCCGCCCGAGCAACGTAATCGCTTATGTGACCACAATTCGGAATCGGCACTCCGAGACGGTCGACAGGATGCTGGTTTCCTGGAATTCCATTTCGGGGCCAAAATTCCGCCTCTGAGCATGTGTACTAATACAGATTATCGTACCCCTGGGTAGGACGCAGATATTTGTTCGCCCGAAGATCAGAATCGCCCGCGAGTCCCCAAATTGGAATTGGCACTTCGACCCGGTCGGTAAAAGGCCGCATTCAGAGATTTCCGGTCAAGCGCCCAAATTCCTCTCCGGGAGCGTGGTCGCGGGCTGCCGATGCGGTTGCATACGGACACCCCTTCGCTCAAACGGCCATAACTTTTCGCGTGGTGATCGGAATCGCTTATGAGACCCCAATTCGGAATCGGCACTCAGAGGCGCCCGTTGCCCCCTTATTGCCACAGGTGATAAGACGTCATTTCGGGTCCAAAAACCTTCATTTCGCACTCCAAAAGTGCGATTCTAGCCGACCATCTCACCGATTCCAAGGTTTTCTAGCAATAGCATTTCCCTCGATTACACGAATCGCTGGTGGAGTCGACACACGGAGTCAACCTATCACGGAGACCGAAAGTCGTGTTCAATTCGGCGCGTGATCTCCTCCCCAGTCACTGATATGGGTGCACGAACATCGCGGATATAGTCACCCCCTCCAGTTTATTCCCCCCCTTCAGCGAAAGAAATGGACATAACTTTCCGCCCAGGCATCGGAATCGCTTATGTGACCACAATTCAGAATCGGCACTCCGAGACGGTCGATAGGACCCTGGTTTCACGAAATTCCATTTCGGAGCCAAAATTCCACTCCGGAGCGTGTGTACTAGTACACCGATTGTCGTACTCTTGGGTAGGACGCATATATTGTTTGCCCGAAGATCGGAACTGCCCACAAGGCCCCAATTCGAAATTGGCACTTCGACCCGGTCGGTAAAAGGATGCATTCAGAGATTTCCGGTCCGGCGCCCAAATTCCTCTTGGGAAGCATGGTCGCGGGCTGCCGAGGCGATCGCATACAGACACCCCTTCACTCAAACGGCCATAGCTTTCCGCTCGGTTATCGGAATCGCTTATAAGACCCCAATTTGAAATCGACGCTCAGAGGAATCCGTCGCCCTTATATTGCCTCAGGCGATAAGACGTCGTTTCGGGGTCAAAAATCCTTCGTTTTGCACTCCAAAAGTGCGATTCTAGCCGACCATCTCCCCGATTCTAAGGTTTTCTGGCAGTAGCGTCTCCCTCGATTATGCGAATCACTGGCGGAGATGACACACAGAGTTGACCTGTCACGGCGACCGAAAGTTGTGTTCAACTCGGCGTGAGATCTCCTCCCCAGGTCACTGATATGGGTGCTCGAACATCGCCGATATAGTTACCCCTCGGTTTATACCCACCCCTTCAGCGAAAGAAATGGGCATAACTTTCCGCCCGGGCATCAGAATCACTTATGTGCCACAATTCAGAATCGGCACTCCGACACAGTCACCAAGATGCTGATTTCACGAAATTACGTTCCGGGTCCGAAATTCCAATCCAGAGCGTGTGTACTAGTACACCGATTATCGTACCCTTGGTAGGACGCGGATATTTGTTCGCCTGAAGATCGAACCGCCCGCAAAGCCCCTATTCAGAATTGGCACTTCAACCTGGTCGGTAAAAGGCCGCATTC
Organism: Colocasia esculenta; assembly: GCA_014218235.1. Lineage (NCBI taxonomy): Eukaryota > Viridiplantae > Streptophyta > Magnoliopsida > Alismatales > Araceae > Colocasia > Colocasia esculenta. The sequence continues at coordinate 20,006,528 of CM024753.1, read as the reverse complement.
GGAGATTTCTGATCTGGCGCCCAAATTCCTCTCCTGGAGCGTGGTCGCGGGCTGCCGATGCGGTCCCATAGGGACACCCCTTCGCTCATACGGCCATAACTTTTCGCTCAGTTATCGGAATCGCTTATAAAACCCCAATTCGGAATCGGCACTCAGAGACCCCGTCGCCCCTTATTGCCTAACGCGATAAGACGTCATTTTGGGGTGCAAAAACCTTCGTTTCGCACTCTAAAAGTGCGATTCTAACCGACCATTTCTCCGATTCCAGGTTTTCTAGCAGTAGCGTCTCCCTCGATTACGCGAATCGCTGGCGGAGTCTACCTGTCACGTCGCGAGATCTCCTCCTGAGGTCGCTGATATGGGTGCACGAAGATCGCCGTATAGTCACCCCCTCCAGTTTATTCCCACCACTTCAGCGAAAGAAATTGGCACAAATTTCCGCTCGGGCAACAGAATCGCTTTTGTGACCACAATTCAGAAACGGCACTCCAAGACTGTCGACAGGACGCTTGCTTCGCGGAATTCCATTCCGGGGCCGAAATTCTGCCCCGTAGCGTGTGTACTAGTACACCGATTGTCGTACCCTTGGGTAGGATGCAGATATTTGTTCGCCAGGGGATCGGAACCGCCCGCGAGACCCCAATTCGGAATCGGCACTTCGACTAGGTCAATAAAAGGCCACATTCGGATATTTCCAGTCCGGCGCCCAAATTCCTCTCCGGGAGCATGATCGCGGGCTGCCGATGCGATCGCATACGGACACCCCTTCACTCAAACGGCCATAACTTTCCATTCGGTTATCGAAATCACTTATAAGACCCCAATTCAGAATCGGCACTCAGAGGCGCCCGTCGCCCTCTTATTGCCTCAAGTGATAAGACGTCATTTCAGATCCAAAAACCTTCATTTCGCACTCCAAAAGTCCGATACTAACCGACCATCTCCCCGATTTCCAAGGTTTTCTAGCAGTAGAATTTCTCTTGATTATGCGAATCACTGGTGGAGCTGACACACGGAGTCGACTTGTCACGGAGACCGGAAGTCATGTTCAACTCGGCCTGAGATCTCCTGCCCAGGTCGCTGATATGGGTGCACGAACATCGCCGATATTGTAACGACCCAAGAATCTGATACCCGGAACCCTCCAAGTACCCGACCCTTGGACCGCCACCCACGGATCCGAAGACCCGGAAGGGTTAGAAATATGTCTAGTGAGATATACAACAAGTTACAATAGCTAAACAATATAAAGAATTACAACAGTGGAAGAAATAATATACATAATGTCCCAGATAATAATTCAAATGCAAAAAGAAAATACTAACCACTGCTAACACAGCTGACCACAAGCGGTACAACGCAAACTGTCTGAACACAAGCATCGGCTCCCTCGAGCTCAAACCTGGAAGGAAGTAAGGGGGGTATGAGCTTCGTGAACGAAGCCCAGCAGGGAACCCAACCCTCAACGGTTCGACAGCGGAAACAAGAACAACGTAGCTAAACTAGGCAGGAAGAACAGTAGAACTAAAGTAAACAAGCTAACTACATCAAGCGAAAGGGCGATGGTAACTCAAGCAACAAGACTACTAACTGAGCAGGTGATATAATAACAAACTGAGCAAGTATTAAGTAAATAAATGAAAATACTCAAGTCCACAAGTATCACCAACACGACACAACAACGCACGGTCTCAACCTCGGTAAATGTGCTCCAAGCACGCCACAAACTGCACAAGCAGACGGTAAAACCCTCGTCTGGACAACACACACTAGCCACAACTCAGCCTCTACTAGTCAGTGGTCAGGTGCACCCCCGACGTCTTATCGCTCGACCACAAGTCCAGGTCTCCCCTCCCATCGGAGTGAGACGTATGGACAAACACAACCACAAGCCGTAGTCTGGCCGAACTACGGTCCCACGCCTGTCCTCCCGACACGGCTCGGAACTGTGTAAGGCGAGGCAGTGAGAATGGACTAGCTAGCCCCACCGCGACACTCCAACTCCGCGGGACCCGGACCAACTAAGTGAGCTCAATAAATGACTCAACACCACTATCCAACACCGTTTTCCCTCCGCCCGGATAAACGCTCGACGGCGCACTCGTGGCTCGGAGACCACCCTCAACGGGCCCACGAGGACGGGGGTCCCCGGAAACGGTAACAACCCCAAAAGCGCACCGTGCGCTGGGACAAGCCCTCAAGTGACACAGCATCGGGCAAAAACTAGTAAGGCACAGTGCTAGGGAGTCAGCACCGACATCACAAGTACAGTACGAAACACAGGCGGAAGGGACTAGAACACAACCATTGGTCAACTCGGAACGCCCACATGGCGCAAGCGGCGAGTCGGCCGACCCTCGGATGTAACGCCCCGAAATTTTACTTGTTAAGAAAATATAAGTAGTGTGGTTATTAAAATTAGTATGGTCATTAAATTGAAATAATTAGAATGTGAGTTTAATTGATGGTAACATACGTTACCCCAGTGTCGTACACAGAGGTGCGCGCTTCCACAGGGTGACACCGGAAAACGACAACGAAATAAAAATCCGAGAACATCATAATTTCCAGAAAAATGTGGAGATCTCAGAATATAAATGTATGAATTTTTCGGCGTACAGACTTCAAGGATAAGCCGACGCAACTATTTTTCGGGTGATTTTTCACCCAGTGTAAAATAATTCTAAAATTAAATAAAAATCACCATAATTTGTAAAACCATTACATTAACTTATGATTAAAATTTCAAGACAAATGGACACCATTTGAACCTGTTTACATGTGGATTATTGAATCAGCTGATTTAGGGGACAATTACGGATGGATTTTTTGGGATTATTTGCTATGCCACGTGTGAGACATTAGAGAGGCCATCACACCTAAGTAGAATTAACACTTTGTTACTAACGTGTAGCATGGAATACTTGCATGGGCTACGTGTTGTGGTAAAAATCAAATGTGTCGATGTGTCCTTTGCATTTGGTTTTTCCATGACACCTTAAAGGCCGATGTGTCCTTTGCATGAGGAACCTGCTGGGTTTATAAAAACCCTCCCACAGCCATCGCACCCACCTTCCACTCCTGCTTGTGTGTGTGTGTGTTACTACTGAAGCTACTTCTTCTTTTGCTGCTGTGTTGTGCGGCTATCAGTGATGTTAGAAAGCCGTTGCTGCTGCTACAGGAGCTGCTATCTCCACTGCCTGCGTATGGGTGCTTCAAGGAGCAACGGTGGGTGGTTGCTGTGAGCACCTGGGACTACGTCTCTATCTATAGTTGGGGGTTCTCTGAAGAAACTCTCCATCTCCTTCAAGTCATGTAGGATTCATTCCTCCTTTCTCACTCCTGTCTTTATACATGCTATAGAATCTTGTTTTAGAGCCATAAAGATCTTTAGAATAGTGTGCTCCTTCCTGTTTAAGTGTTTATCCTCTTAACTATGGATTTGACTCCTTAAATGCTTCTGAAATTGGGTGTTTATCATGTAGGATCCATCTTCTATTTTCTTCTTCTTCCACACTTAGTTCTGGAGTCTTATTTTGAAGTCACAAACATCTTTAGCGCAGTGAGTTTGTTCCCTTTTAAATGGTATATCTTCCAATTTCAGATTTGATTCCTTAAGTACTCTTGGAATTGAGTGTCCATATTGTAGGATTTTCTCTATTCTCTTTCCATCTTTGTTAGAATCCCAAGTATGAGTGTACTACCCCACCACCTTGATTTGTGTTTGAAATGATTAACAATATGTCTTTCTGTCCATTGTGTCTATACTTTATCTAATGCTCATGTCTTAGCCAAATATACTTGTGAAGAAATTCTTGTTAGATGCAAGGAAAAATCTTGTAGAAGGGTTGTTTATACTTAAATCTTCTTTCATAAGTTTTTCATACCACCCATGTAGAGAATTTCTTCTTCTACCTCTTCTTCTTTCTTTCTAATGTTGCTGGGAAACAACACTAGTGTCGACACTACCCCTGGACTATGTCGACACTACTCCTAAACTGCTCAGACTATTTGCTGGGAAACAACACTAGTGTCGACACTACCCCTGACTGTGTCGCACTACTCCTGAACTGCTCAGACTGTTTGCTGGAACAGCACTAGTGTCGACACTACCCCTGGACTGTGTCGACACTACTCATGAACTGCTCAGACTGTTTGCTGGGAAACAACACTAGTGTTGACACTACCCCTGGACTGTGTCGACACTACTCCTGAACTGCTCAGACTGTTTGCTGGGAAACAGCACTAGTGTCGACACTACCTCTGGACTGTGTCGACACCACTCCTGGATTGTTCTGACTGCTTGCTGGAAAACAGCACTAGTGTCGACACCACCCCTGGACTGTGTCGACACTACTCCTGGACTGTGTCAACACCACAGTGAACTTTATTGACACCACAGTGACTTGTGTTGACATAGCAGTAACTTGTCTATCCAGTAGTGTCAACTTGTCTTCAGTACAACAAGTACCAATGTGAGGGATCATTCTTTTAGCCATGGATTATTCTTAATATCCCAAATTTGCTTGTTCCTTCATGGCTACCACCTTTTGGAATCATTGGTATTAATCTTTAAATCTTTGTTTCATGTACAATCTTGAATACCTGTGTACCCCAACTAAACCATTACAAGAGTGAGTGTGTTATGATGACAAAGTTGTGGGTCTTTAGACTCAATGAGAAATTATGCCTGGGCAAATAGGGTTGGTTCAGTCCTGGGAGAGCACCCGAATTCGTTAGTGGCCGCGCAGGAACGATAAGGACAAATGGATGTTGGCATACATCATTTCATGCTTGATTGGTCATCATATCATACATGTGTGTGTAAATGGTATCTGAATCAGAACTTATGTGTTATCTTGAATGCATGATTATGCTTCTACATTTCATTGTTTTACATGTGTTAATCAGTGGACACATTCGTCCCTCTATTTAATACTCATATTCGATTCTTGTCCTGTGATTATATACTTGAACCTTCTTATTTAAAGGAATTGAATTCTACTGGGCTAGTTAGCTCATTCTTCCTACCTTTTTCAGGTGATCAAGTTTGAAATGAAGTCTAAGGGGGGTATGTGTGCTGAGTGGACTACCCGTCGTCCTGCGAATAGTTACTTTTCCTTTTTATTTCTCTTATAGTTGGTTGGAATGTAATAATGTTACAGTTTACCTCTATCTGCTCCTCATTTAGACTATAGTGAGGAGTATCATGTAAAAAGCTTCCGCTAAGAGAGAGTTGTGTATAAATAAGCTTTTGTGTTAATTCTCGTGCTTAATATCTATCATTTTCAGTAAATAGACTTTTACTATGACGTGACAGATTAAATTGGTATCAGAGCCTTAGTACGATAAACCTAGGGATAACCAGTGAGTTGGGGTAGAAACATGGGATTAGTTAGCATGATTTTTGTAATCATGTAAATGCTTAACTTGTGAATTATTTCAGCATGGATATGAGTGCTCAACAAAGGTTGGTAGCAGCCATGGAAATGCTACGTCAGGACCTAGAATTATATGCTCAAGCACAGAGGGAAACCCACGTACAGATCAAAGAGGAAGTATTAAATCTGACGGCAGGCGCTTTCTTGGCGGGAAATCCACATGTTTCATTGGATATTATGAACCAGATTATGAATGATCTGAATGGTCTGAAGTTGGGGCAAGAGATGCTGCTCCATCAGATCGAGCGGTATTGGGAGGAGATGACCAATGCCGCGAGAGAGCTGCATTATGGGGCGACAGAGAACAGCAACCACCGCCCGCAGAACCGGTTATAGATTTGACCAGAAATTAAAAATTGTGGATAGACAACTCACTTCTTTTTGTAAACCTCTCCTTTTGTGTAAATATAGTTGTACAAATGTAACTCCCATGTGTAGGGATGTGAGAGGTTAATGAAGTATGTTTTGTAATATGGAAAAGTTGAAAGGAGGAGACTGCAGTAACTTAGTTGCTGGTTTGTGATAGTATGTTTCAATGTAATATTGACTTATGAATGGAAATGGAGTGTTATATGATTTGAAATATATGAATGTGATGAATGCAAGTTTGGGTGGATTGTGAATTAATGTATGTCCTATTGAATTTTCAGATTTTGTCATGCGAGGTGACACTAACTGGAGGAAAATGGAGAACTCGATGCATGACTTGACCCGAGTAATGAGGTCTATAGCCAGAAATAACAGTCATAATGGGACAAGTCTTTTCAGGGATTTCCGAAGTTTAGATCCTCCAAGATTTGCAGGAAGTACAGACCGGATGAAGCCGAAAATTGGTTAAAGGACATTGAAAGGATATTCGGAGTGATTAAATGCACCACGGAAGAGAAGATCTGGTTGGTGACTTTTCAGTTGGAACGAGATTCTAGAGCATGGTGGGGAAACCGTGACATCCCCTTTTTGTCAGTACCTGAATATGAGGCCCAGTTCGCGCGATTGTCTAAGTATGCTCCACATCTCATAGCTACGGATAAGTTAAAAGCCAAGAGGTTCATGAATGGACTACGTCCTCTCTATATTATGCAGTTAACTTCACATCTGATCATTACATACTCGGATATGGTCAAAAGAGCTTTGGCATTGGAAGCTGCAAATGATTTGGTGGATAAAATTAAAGGAAGGTTGGGAGAAGGATCTTCATATCAGAAGAGAAAATTTGAGTCAGGAAATGCCCCGAAAGCTCAGCCATCTGGGAAGAAGACAGGGAGGCTCCATTGGGAGCAAGGATGTGTGCAAGCACTGTCACATTAGTGGACACAAGGTGGAAAATTGTTGGCGTAGGTTGGGTGCATGTCTCAAGTGTGGGAGTACTCAGCATCGAATTCCAGATTGTCCGATGATCAAGAATATGCCAGCCAAACCAAATCCCAAGAAAACAATCAAAGCAAGGGAGAATACAAGCTATTCAGGAGGTAGAGCCTGAATCCCCGCAAGAAGGTGGTCTGATTGAAGGTACACTAATAGTAAACTCAAAACCTGCACATGTATTGTTTGATTCAGGAGCTACGCACTCCTTTATTAGTTATGATTTTGCTAAAACTTTGGAAATACAATCAGTCCCATTGTCTACACAATTGGAAGTGGCAACTCCTTTGAGTGAGGGTAAAAGCTTAGGAGTATTACCCTGTTAGTCAGATCCTAATTAATGGACATAACTTATCTGGTGATTTGATATGTTTGGAAATGTGGGATTATGATGTGATCTTTGGGATGGATTGGTTTCTAAGTATCATGCTAATTTAGATTGCCAATTAAGGTAGATTACTTTCCCAGGAAAGGAAATTTGTTCTATAACTTTTGATAAACCCACACTAGAAGAATACCAAATTTCACAGCAGTTAAGGCTTGTAAGAGTACGGAAAGGTTGTCAAGGGTACTTGGCTTCTGTAACGATATTAAATTAAGATATCACCAGATTGGGAGATATTCCAGTGGTAAGAGAATTTCTTGATGTTTTTCCTGAAGAGTTACCTGGTATACCACCTAATAGAGAGGTAAAGTTTTCAATTGAATTGGTACCAGGATCTACACCAATTTCAAGAACACCATACCGGATGTCAATAGAAGAGTTGAAAGAGCTGAAAAGACAATTGCTGGAATTGATCGAAAAGGATTTATTAGACCTAGTACTTCACCCTGGGGTGCTTCAGTGTTATTTGTAAAGAAAAAAGATGGGTCTATGCGATTATGTATAGATTATCGATAGTTAAACCAATTGACTATAAAGAACAAATACCCACTTCCAAGAATTGATGACCTATTTGATCAATTGTCTGGAGCTCAGTGTTTCTCCAAAATTGATTTAAGATCTGGTTATCATCAACTCAAGATTCAAGAGCAAGATATCCACAAAACAGCTTTCCGAACAAGATACGGGCACTATGAATTTGTAGTGATGTCCTTTGGATTAACTAATGCACCTGCTGCATTTATGCGACTGATGAATGACGTGTTTCGAACTTATTTGGATCAATTTGTGGTTGTGTTTATTGATGATATACTGATTTACTCCAAGAGCATAGAAGAATGAGACACATTTACGGATTACTTTGCAACTATTACGAGATCACAAGCTATATGCAAAGTTTAGTAAATGTGAATTTTGGATGAAGCAAGTAATGTTTTTGGGACACATTGTTTCAAAATAAGGATTGTCTGGGACTCTTCGAAGATTGAGACCATACAAAAATGGAGCAACCAAAGAACCTCACTGAGGTTAGAAGTTTTCTGGGTATGGCTAGTTATTACCGGCGATTTGTCCAAATTTCTCTAGAATTGCCTCGCCTCTGACACAATTGACTAGAAAAGGAACTGCATTTATATGGAGTGAGAGTTGCGAGCAAGCATTTCAGTTATTAAAGGAATGCCTATCATCGGCACCAATTCTAGCTTTGCCGGTAGAGGGTAAATTATTTGAGGTTTATACCAACGCTTCAAGTATTGGACTAGGATGTGTATTGATGCAAGATAGAAGAGTCATTGCCTATGCGTCAAGACAATTGAAGACCCATGAGAAAATTATCCAGTACATGATTTGGAATTAGCCGCAGTAATTTTTGCACTCAAGCTATGGAGGCATTATCTATATGACAATCAATTTATAGTACTCTGATCATAAGAGTCTTAAGTATTTATTTTCACAGAAAGAATTGAATATGAGACAAAGAAGGTGGATGGAGTATATTAAAGATTATGATTTCAAAATTGAATACCATCCAGAAAGGAATACTGTGGTAGATGCACTTAGCAGAAATCCTATAGCCAAAGTGCTTCAATTACAAGTAAAGGAATGGAAATTGTTAGAAGAATTCTCCACTTTAAGCTTGAAGGCTGAATCGCAAGAAGAAAAGTTATGATTAATAACTTGATAGTTCAATCAGATTTGATAAACAAATTGGAAAACAACAGGATAATGATCCTATATTGGCAGAGATCCGAGAGAAGTTAACTTTAAAACCTGATTTTTAATGAGGATATTCATGGTAATCTTCGATTCCGAGATAGGTTGTGTGTGCCGGATAACTCTGAAATCAAGAAGCAAATTTTAGAAGAGGCTCACGGTCACGTTACACCATTCATCCTGGAGCTGTCAAGATGTATCAAGATTTAAAGAAGCATTTCTGGTGGTGCAATATGAAGAAGGACATTGTGGACTTCATAGCAAGATGCCTTACATGTCAGAATGTTAAAGCTGAGCATCAGAAACGGCAGGAAAGTTAAAACCACTCGAAGTACCAGAGTGGAAATGGGATAGTATCGGTATGGATTTTATTATGGGATTACCTAGGACACGAAGTGGATTTGATGCCATATGGGTAATCATTGACCGACTTACTAAGTCAGCTCATTTCTTAGCAATCAAGACAAGGTGGTCTGTTAGTGTTCTGGCAGCATTATATATGAAAGAAATTGTCCGACTACACAGAATTCCGAAAGACATAGTCTCTGACAGGGATGCAAGATTCACCTCACATTTTTGGAGAGAACTACAAGATGCATTGGGGACTAAATTAAAGTTTAGCACAGCATTTCATCCTCAGACTGACGGACAAACAGAATGGGTAAACCAAGTTATTGAAGATATGTGTCCGTGCTTATATATGGAATTTGGAAATGACTGGAACACTCATTTAGCAATCATGGAATTTTCCTATAATAATAGTTATCAGTCTACCATTCAAATGGCACCATTTGAAGCCTTATACGGTCGTCAATGTAGATCACCACTATGTTGGGTAGAACTAAAAGAATCACATATTCTTGGAACTGAAATGGTCCAAGAAACCACATAAATTATCAAATTAGTACAAGACAGAATGAAAGCTACACAAGACCGACAAAAAGCTATGCTGATCGCCGAAGAAGGGAACTAGAATTTCAACAAGGAGAGCATGTTTTCTTAAAGTATCACCCTGAAGAGGAATCAAGAGATTTGGAATCAAGGGAAATTAAGTCCAAGGTATATTGGACCATTTGAAATACTAAAAGAGTTGGGAAATGACGTATCAATTGGCACTACCGCCACAACTATCTAATGTACATGATATTTTTCATGTGTCAATGTTGAGGAAGTACGTATATGACCCAGAACACATTATTGAATACCAAGGTTTGGAGGTACAAAAATTTGGCGTACGAAGAAAGAAGACAGTACAGATCCTTGATCGAAAAATCAAGCAACTTCAGAACAAGAAAGTTCCCTTACTAAGATTCAGTGGAATAAGCGAGACAAGAAGAGGGAACATGGGAACTAGAAGATGCCATCAAGATCAAATATCCGGAATTGTTCATAGGTTAGTACCTATACTCAGGTGTTATTAAATTTGAGGACCAAAATGTTTTTTTAGTAAGGGAGAGTTGTAACGCCCCAAAATTTTACTTGTTAAGAAAATATAAGTAGTGTGGTTATTATACATTAGTATGGTCATTAAATAAAATATTAGAATGTGAGTTTAATTGATGGTAACATACGTTACCCCAGTGTCGTACACAGAGGTGCGCGCTTCCACAGGCGACACCGAAAAAGACAACGAAATAAAAATATAGAGAACCATAATTTCCAAAAAAATGTGGAGATCTCAGAAATATAAATGTCTAAATTTTTCGGCGTACGGACTTCAAGGATAAGCCGACGCAACTATTTTTCGGGTGATTTTTCACCCAGTGTAAAATAAATTCTAAAAATTAATAAAACACCATAATTTGTAAAACCATTACATTAACTTATGGTTAAAATTTCAAGACAAATGGACACCATTTGAACCTGTTTACATGTGGATTATTGAATCACTGATTTAGGGGACAATTACGGGATGTTTTTGTGGATTATTTGCTATGCCACGTGTGAGGCATTAGAGAGGCCAGCACACCTAAGTAAGAATTAACACGTTTGTTACTACCTGTAAGCATGGGAATACTTGCATGGGCTACGTGTTGTGGTAAAAACCAAATGGTTTTTACCATGACACCTCAAAGGCCGATGTGTCCTTTGCATGAGGAACCTGCTGGGTTATAAAAACCCTCCCACAGCCATCGCACCCACCTTTCCACTCCTGCTTGTGTGTGTGTGTTACTGCTGAAGCTACTTCTTCTTTTGCTGCCATGTTGTGCGGCTATCAGTGTTGTGAGAAGCCGTTGCTGCTGCTGCAGAGCTGCTATCTCCACTGCGTGCGTATGGGTGCTTCAAGGAGCAACGGTGGGTGGTTGCTATGAGCACCTGGGCTACGTCTCTATCTTATAGTTGGGGGTTCTCTGAAGAAAGACTCCATCTCCTTCAAGTCATGTAGGATTCATTCCTCCTTTCTCACTCCTGTCTTTATACATGCTATAGAATCTTGTTTTAGAGCCATAAGATCTTTAGAATAGTGTGCTCCTTCCTGTTTAAGTGTTTATCCTCTTAGACTTTGGATTTGACTCCTTAAATGCTTCTGAATTGAGTGTTAATCATGTAGGATCCATCTTCTATTTTCTTCTTCTTCCACACTTAGTTCTGGAGTCTTATTTTGAAGTCACAAACATCTTTAGTGCAGTGAGTTTGTTCCTGTTTAAAGGTGTATATCTTCCAATTTTAGATTTGAATCCTTAAGTACTCTTGGAATTGAGTGTCCATATTGTAGGATTTTCTCTATTCTCTTTCCTTCTTTGTTAGAATCCCAAGTATGAGTGTATACTATACCCACACCTTGATTTGTGATCTGAAAGGATTAACAAATATGTCTTTATGTCCATTGTGTCTGTACTTTATCTAATGCTCATGTCTTAGCCAAATATACTTGTGAAGAAATTCTTGTTAGACGCAAGGAAAAATCTTGTAGAAGGGTTGTTTATACTTAAATCTTCCTTTCATAATTTTTCATACCACCCATGTAGAGGAATTTCTTCTTCTTCCTCTTCTTCTTTCTTTCACTGTTGCTGGGAACAGCACTAGTGTCGACACTACCCCTGGACTGTGTCGACACTACTCCTGAACTGCTCAGACTGTTTGCTGGGAACAACGCTAGTGTCGACACTACCCCTGGACTGTGTCGACACTACTCCTGAACTGCTCAACTGTTTGCTGGGAAACAGCACTAGTGTCAACACTACCCCTGGACTGTGTCGACACTACTCCTGAACTGCTCAGACTGTTTGCTGGGAAACAACACTAGTGTCGACACTACCCCTGGACTGTGTCAACACTACTCCTGACTGCTCAACTGTTTACTGGGAAACAGCACTAGTGTCGACACTACCCTGGACAGTGTCGACACCACTCCTGCATTGTTCTGACTGCTTGCTGGAAAATAGCACTAGTGTCGACACCACCCCTGGACTGTGTCAACACTACTCCTAGACTGTGTCAACACTACAGTGAACTGTGTTGACACCACAGTGACTTGTGTTGACATAGCAGTAACTGTCTATCCAGTAGTGTCAACTTGTCTTCAGTACAACAAGTACCAATGTGAGGGATCATTCTTTTAGCCATGGATTATTCTTAAATATCCCAAATTTGCTTGTTCCTTCATGGCTACCACCTTTTGGAATCATTGGTATTAATCTTTAAATCTTTGTTTCATGTACAATCTTGAATACCTGTGTACCCCAACTAAACCATTACAAGAGTGAGTGTGTTATGATGACAAAGTTGTGGGTCTTTAGACTCAATGAGAAATTATGCCTAGGCAAATAGGGCTGGTTTAGTCCTGGGAGGAGCACCTGAATTCGTTAGTGGCCGCGCGGGAACGATAAGGACAAATGGATGTTGGCATACATCATTTCATGCTTGATTGGTCATCATATCATACATGTTTGTAAATGGGTATCTGAATCAGACTTATGTGTTATCTTGAATGCATGATTATGCTTCTACATTTCCATTGTTCATTGTTTTAATCAGTGGACACATTCGTCCCTCTATTTAATACTCAATATTCGATTCTTATCATGTGATTATATACTTGAGACCTTTTTTTTTTAAAGGAATTGAATTCTACTGGGCTAGTTAGCTCATTCTTCCTACCTTTTTCAGGTGATCAAGTTGGGAATGAAGTCTAAGGGGGATATGTGTGCTGAGTGGACTACCCGTCGTCCTGCGAATAGTTACTTTTCCTTTTTATTTCTCTTATAGTTGGTTGGAATGTAATAATGTTACAGTTTACCTCTATCTGCTCCTCATTTAGACTATAGTGAGGAGTATCATGTAAAAAGCTTCCGCTAAGAGAGTTTGTGTATAAATAAGCTTTTGTGTTAATTCTCGTGCTTAATATCTGTCATTTTCAGTAAATAGACTTTTACTAGGACGTGACAGATTAAATTGGTATCAAGCCTTAGTACGATAACCTAGGGATAACCAGTGAGTTGGGGTAGAAACATGGGATTAGTTAGCATGATTTTTGTTTAATCATGTAAATGCTTACTTGTGAATTATTTCAGCATGGATAGTGCTCAAAAAAGGTTGGTAGCAGCCATGGAAATGCTACGTCAGGACCTAGAATATATGCTCAAGCACAGAGGGAACCCACGTACAGATCAAGAGAAGTATTAATCTGACGGAAGGCAGCTTTCTTGGCGGAAATCCACGTTTCATTGGATATTATGAACCAGATTATGAATGATCTGGATGGTCTGTTGGTTGGGGCAAGAGATGCTGCTCCATCAGATCGAGCGGTATTGGGAGGAGAGATGACAATGCCGCGAGAGAGCTGCATTATGGGGCGACAGAAGAACAACAACACCGCCCGCAGAACCGGTTATAGATTTGACCAGAAATTAAAAATTGTGGATAGACAACTCACTTCTTTTTGTAAACCTCTCCGTTTGTGTAATTAAGTTGTACATGTAACTCCCATGTGTAGGAGGTGAGAGGTTAATGAAGTAGTTTTGTAATATGGAAAAGTTAAAGGAGGAGACTGCAGTAACTTAGTTGCTGGTTGTGATAGTATGTTTCAATGTAATATTGGACTTATGAATGGAAATGGAGTGTGATATGAAATTTGAAATGTATGAATGTGATGAATGCAAGTTTGGGTGGATTGTGAATTAATGTATGTCCTATTGAATGTTTCAGATTTTGTCATGGATGAAGGTGACACTAACTGGAGGAAAATGGAGAACTCGATGCATGACTTGACCCGAGTAATGAGGTCTGTAGCCAGAAATAACAGTCATATGGGACAAGTCTTTTCAGGGATTTCCGAAGTTTAGATCCTCCAAGATTTGCAGGAAGTACAGCCCGGATGAAGCCGATTGGTTAAAGGACATTGAAAGGATATTCGGAGTGATTATGCAACCAAGGAAGAGAGCGGGTGGGGGGGTCTCCTCCGGCGGCGAGGAAGACAGCGACGACGCAGCGGCGATCTCCTCCGGCGGTGAGACAGCAAGAGAGAGAGAGAGAGGAGAGAGAGAGAGAGAGAGAGAGAGAGAGAAGAGAGGCGGCGAAGGGGGAGAGGGGGGGAGGCTGCTCGCGCGGATGGGGAGAAGAAGAGAGAGGGGGGGTTCCAGAAATAGGCCAGGTGTTCTCTTCTGGGCTCCCCTGCACGTAGTGTGCATGGGGAAAGGGGGGGACCACTCCCCCTCCCCTCCCAGTCCTCACATCCTACCTCACTTAAAACAATTTCACCCTTAAAATTACAAAACAAGCCGAAGTATGAAGTAAAGCAGGGTAGGAACAACTCACTCGAATTGATCTGACAACCTAAGGGAACAACACGACAAGAAACAACCAACGTGAAAAAGGCCACTAAGTCTCACCACGACTTCCTGGTGGCCACAACAGTGACACAACCACGTGTGGAGTGCACAACTAGACAACTGATAGCCAGACAACACACTCCAGATGGGCACGAAGCACTCAATTAGATGCCGACAACTCCACAAGCAGGCACACACCAACCACCGAAGACGAACGGAACCACTAGCTGAAAACCACATGGCTGAAGTCATCAATAGACCTTGCCGCTAAACCCAATCCGGCAGTAACCCACTCTGTCACCAGCAAAACCCGACAGAGACCACAGCGACTGGCAACAACTCGGAAAAAGACCTACGAGTCAACCACAGGGCTCAGAGGAATGGCCTCACGCAGCTAGCGACCGCTTGTATCGGCCACACAGCCAAATGGATGCCTTGCAAAGGAAAACCAGAGTCCCAACAGAATAGAGATGTGGAAAAACCCCTCAACACATGGAATGACGTCCCAACAACCACTCAGTCTTAACCCAGACTTCCTCGTGGTCCACAAGGACAAGGACACAACAAACGAATGCGGAGTCAGAGGAAAACCAAAAACAGAACACGCTCCACATGCACCACATGCAGCGACAAAGCCGAAAAGACGTTTAAGGTTTGCTTAGAACCAAGCAACCCAAAACATCAGCAACACTTGTGGTTAAGCACTGGTAAACCGATAGGCTCACTGCCACCATGGACACAAATGGGAGTCTCGCTATCGGCTTCTAGACTCACCACCTAGCACACGATCTGAAAACCCATAATGAGTTGGCAACACACCCCCATGAACTGCGCAACGCCAAGCGCGAGCGCCACAAAACCAACCACAGAAAACACTCACCCCTAGAAAATGGGGCAACCGTAGAAGCAGAAAATGGCACGCTGACCTGAGTATTACTCAGACCAACATAGGGTACCACAACCCAAACACACAAGCAAGGAGGCTCCAGACGCATGCCACAACCAAGATCGGACGCACCACCACTATGGCTACAAAACACAAGGTAGCTACCACACTGCGGTGCGGTACGACCACAAGGACAGCCACCACACGCGTCCCAGAGGCAAAACAACTCAATGCCTCGAGCACCTCGCAACGCAAAACAACGCACAAGACTCAAGGTCAGCACACCTAGGCACAAGCACACGGTGTAGCCACAGCACCAGAACCAGTAGGTAGTGCACATAGTCGCACCAACGGCCCCAAAATGGCACGGGACCAGTAGAAGGGACTCCTTACCAGGGCCCACAAAGAAGAAACATGCACGGAAGCCTACGAGCTTCGAAGAGCGCAACCAACACACTGCTCTTAGAAGCACCCCACTCAAAACATCGGCCCTACCACAACCTGGTGAAGGCCACACAGTAAAAGGTGACAAAAGCCTCCAGAACCAAAGAGGCACAAAGCATAGCACACACGAACACACGTCGACACGAGCAAGCTTGGGAGAGAAGAGCGGGCTACCTAGAGCTGATCACATGGAAACACATCGTCCCACATCGACCAGTCAGCAACATAAAAGCCCTCACAATAAAATGAAGCAGACCAGTAGGTTCACCAACCTATAACGCCAAACGAAATAACGACACGAGGGGAGCAACCCGCTCAACCCTAAAACATCTCGAGGTAAAAGACATTCACCAAGAAGGCCACAACAGCACGCACCACAGCACCCAAAGTGCAACTCTTTTCATTTTTACTTCTAAATCTTTGTTACCTAGGTTTTTAAAATCCAGCTCTTGCAATAGCTTTAACTCCTGTTGATCCTTGCTGATTTGTAATTGCAAGTTGCCTACCTCTTCTTTGTTCCATCTTCTAAGGTATTCTTGGTTCTCCTCAGTTTCTCAGTAAGCATAGTCAATCCTACCCCCAGGTTTCTCTGTTCCAGGCTTTTTTAATCACTCCATGCAGTCCTCCCTTTGAAGCCAGAAATCTTCGAACCTGAAAGGCGTAGGTCCTCTCTTCCAGTGTCTCCATTAGTGTCCGGTAAAAGTGGGACATGATCAGATCCAATTCTTGTAAGGTGAGAGATCATAGCATTAGGAAAGTTCCCTCTCCATGTAGTTGTGGCCAATGCCTTGTCTAATCTCTCAGAAATTCTTCTATTACCTTCTTGCATGTTGCACCAAGTGAAAGGAGTTCCTCTATAACCCAAGTCTGAAACATTTGCTTCATCTATCCATAATTTGAAGTCTTTGATTCCTTGTGTCTCCGAAATTTTTCTTCCTCCTCTTTTTTCCTCTTCTCTAGTGATACAGTTGAAATCACCATTATTACCAGATTTGTGTATGCTTCTATAGCTGTGATTAGTTCCTCCCACAATAGTCTTCTTTCTCTCCAATTTGTACTGGCATATACTCCTGCCACCCTCAGTCTTCTCCAGTTTCAAGGTCATTGAACACCATAAACACCACCTGGGGGAGAAGTTTATGATATCAACTAACCTAGTCCCCCATTCCAGCATAGCAACATTCCCTGGCCTGGCGTTGTGTTTGGGGTAAATCTACAGAAATCCCATCCCCCACCAAGCTTTTCCAGCAGTAATGGATCCTTTCCCCACCCCTCTACTTCGTGAGTTTTCCACCGGAATATGACAGAAGCCTCTTTTTTGACCACCTTCTTTAGCAATCTGCAGTAGCTTGCCCTACCTACCCCTCTACAATTGTGGAATAAGACCTTCATTAGAGCAGGGGTTTTAGGGTTACTTGTCTCCGAGCTCTTGCTGTCACCGTTGGAAAGGCAACATCTGGCTTCTTTCAATATTCTATTTCTATCCCTTCTCTCGAAAGTCCTCCCTCTTCGCCATCGATCGCTTGAAGCACGGAGGGCTGGGCTTCCACTCCAAGCTTCCTTGGAGTGCCTGTATGGTCTTGAACCGCCTCTTCTAGGGGACGCCTATTTATTGGAGATGAAGACCTCGGCTTGCTGAGAAAGCAGATAGCTCCTGTCACACACTTCCCCTTTTTCCTTCTCTTCAACCTTCTTCCCCCTCCTCTTGCCACATTCACCAGTCATCCTTCTTTGGGGCAAGCGCTCTTCTGAGGGCTACACCGGCACCTTCCTTAGTTGTTCTAAGATTTGAAGCTGCTTCCTGAACCCCAGACAGACGCCCCTCCGACCGTTTACGTCAGCTGAGGTGGTTTGCAACCCGACCTGGACAGCACACGAGGCCAAACTACTCCGCGCCTTTTCTCGCCTATTATTCTCCCCCGGGAGACACCATCTTTCAAAATGGTACACTTGTGACCTCTGCCATCTGAGGGTCAGTGGCGACTCGAAACCCGGTGGACGTGACAACTCAGAACTAATAGAGTTTACGT
>CM024753.1:19888329-19988399 GCA_014218235.1 Colocasia esculenta | reverse complement strand
TGGCCTCTTAAGTTTTAATTGATCAATACCTATTCACCAATCTCTAGAAATTCATTGTATACACAAGATAATCTATATCAATTTTACTTATCTAGCTTAACCTCAAGCTTCTTACCCCTCCTTCTACAACTCAGACTGGCCATTTCCTTAAAAACTGGAGTCCCATCTTCTTAATTTTTCTAACAAATATGTTCCTGTAATCCTTCCTCCATTCATGTCCTGTTGGTTCTTCTTAGTGGTTGCACAAACCCCTGAATTACTGCATAAATGTAGCAAAATCAGGAGTCCCAGTACTTCCTTCTTGAGAATTTCCGCCAATGGGATATTGTGAACTTCCTCCCTAGAGCTTTCTCCTCATGCCTATCCTCACTATATGTGTCGATAGCTTTCCCTTTGTCTGCCTTTCTTGGAACACCATCAAACACATCCATTACTTCATGCTAACTACTTAGGTTCTAAAAACCAAATGATCTTAGAAATTCTATAATACACACAAATGTTTTATATTTATTTCCTTTGTGAAAATGCTCACAGAGATATCTATCACCCATAACCTTGCTCTGATACCACCTCTGTAACACCCTCCTCCCGACTTTCACACAAACACATACGTAACCTTTGATCGGAGAGGGGTTACACTAACAAACTTTCGTTATGGGTAGAGATAATCCGTGTAATGCACAATCTGGCCAACCATTCCACAAAGGTATCTTCGAACACATTATAATTTACAAAGTGACAAAGTAGCAACACTCATTATTTACAAAGCTAAGTTTCTCTCTTTCTAACTTAATAAATTATCAACTAAAAGAAACTACTAAAACTACATTATTCTTCTTCATCTCTTCATCGTCCGCAGCGGAATTAGGATTCCAT
Source organism: Colocasia esculenta (assembly GCA_014218235.1). Lineage (NCBI taxonomy): Eukaryota > Viridiplantae > Streptophyta > Magnoliopsida > Alismatales > Araceae > Colocasia > Colocasia esculenta. Next base: position 19,987,523 of record CM024753.1, on the reverse strand, counting down.
GTAGCTGAGATTATTCACACATTCAATCTGAAAGGGTTGGAGGAAACAAAGGCGTGAGTCGGAAGGACTCAGTAGGTGACGTAAACATAAAGATAGGAGTTCAAATTTTAGAGCTTCAAGAGTATTCAGAAGTGCATATATGGACAAACATAATTGCTCATGAATCTTCATACTTAACATAACATATAGCCCAAATTAATTTCATGACGGGCTCAAACGAATATCAGAACAAAGTCATATTTGTCTTTCAATTCAATCATATCATAACTTGATTTCGGAACAAACTTGACAGGCATCACTGCTCTCAAGAGTTACTATATAGACGTAAATACATCCTTAGTGCCTAGGCGATTCCAGCACCTTAGATCTTGTTCATTGCGCAAGAACGGGGTATAATTATTTTATTACCCACCATCATCAGTCCATTGACTTGAATTTACCTACAAACTGTCGCCCTCAGCTGATCACAAGTAGCGGGTGCTACTACAAGTGATCCTAAACCCTCTTTGAAGAGAGCACTGTCTTCAGATCATAAACTTCTTTTCATGAGCATAACGGATATGGGAAATCCAAAGGTAGTTTTTGATTGAGAATTAATACAGATATCTGGTGACAAAGTAGCTCAGAGTTCATGAGTACAAGAAAGACAATTGGCTGAGACAGGATTATGACGCAAGCCAATAACTTCGGAAGATTTGAATCATATAAGGAATCCAAAGAAAATGGAGATCCATAATGGTCATCACAAATTATTCACATCTCATAAGGTGTTCAAACATATGAACTCTCAAGTGGTCAAGTTTTATAACCTTCATTACCGAATATCGAAGAATAGACTCAATCGGAGTACTATTCGTAATTGACAACTTTAAAAATACTTCAAGGAGAGTTAAGGTACTCAAAGTGGATGAACTTTTCAGTAACATGACAGTAAATATCAAGGTAAATGAGAGGGTAACTTCCTTGCTTTTAGGATGAAGTTTTGGCATGGATTCAGACATGAAGAGTGCAGAAATTTGAATTAGCACTGCATCTGTCGACAGACAGAGGAGCTGTCGACAGATGAGAGCAGACAGAGCTCAGTTGTCTGGCTCTGTTGTATCTGTCGACAGATGCAAGGGATCTGTCGACAGATCCACACAGTCCAGAACCTGAAGTTCTGTCAGACGTGCGTCTGTCGACAGATTTGGACTGTCTGTCGACAACCGCCTATTTCTCACTCATAAATGGCTTAGAATGTACTCTAAACATGCTGACAATGGAACCTATGAATCAAGACATGATGTATATCAAATAGAAGAGTCTAATTATAGTCCTCACATTGGTTTATAAGCTAAACAAATGGGATAGAACAAGAGGGTTGCAATTCAAACTAGTTTAGCTAGAAACTAGCATGACATAGTACTGGAATATGGTCCTTATACAAGGATTAGATGGAAATATTTCCACAAGAATACTCTCAAACTCAAGGTATTTAATGCTCCAAAATCAAGGTTTGAGGTACAACATCTAGATGGAAAAGATCACAATGTTCTAAGATATCGAAATTTCCATCAAGGCTCTATAATATAAACATGAATCAAGGGTGGAAAAGAAGATAGAAAATAGTCTTTAGAGTGAACAAGGTTGTTCTTCTACCATACGAACGTGTTTACCAAAACTGAAAGAAAAATAGAATAGCTTCAGTGTATCATCTTGTAGGCTTATCAAGAAGATTCTCTTATCATGTGAGGAGGAACAAACCGAATCATGGAAGATGAAACCTACTTAATCTGTAATAGAAGTGAAGATGCTCCTTGGTAACTATATGATTCCAAAGGTATTGGAGAGATCAAAAAAAGAATCTGAGATACAATCTCATACAACTTATCCATGACTTGTTAATGAGCTCAAAGGCCACTTGTGTAAGGCCATGATCTTGCTAACCAGAGCAGTGGGTAGAAGTATGAGGAGAGGATAGAAACCTATACAATACCTACTTATATCCAGTAGGAAGAATTCTGAAAACATACACATGCTACAACATATTCACAGAAGGTGAACAACAGTTTTTGAAGGTGTTTATGAAGTCAAAACTGATGTGTGAGGATCTAAACACCTATACAGGAAATTCTGTAACATCTTTAGAGGATAAGAATGAGAAAGGAGAAAAGGGATCCTACCAGTACACATGATTTCATCTAATCAAAAGTGAAAAGCAAGAGGAACTATACAGGTCATAGCCAAAACATGAGACATGGTTTCCACGAATAAAGAACCATGAGCATATACATAGGAAACTGAAAAGGATTTGAGGTATGCCACCTACTTGACTTGTGAAGAACAAAGGTACTTCTTTTCTCCTCACAAAGGAATCAACAGAAGCAAGGAGAGGGAACTTGTAGAATTACCATCTCAGTTTTAATTGGAGCCTCTCAACACCTCAGGAGCACAGCAGCAGCAGCTACGGCCAAGAAACTACAGGACCAGGAAGAACAAGTGTTGGAAAGATGCATACGATGGGTGTTGGGGTGTTTTTATAACCCAACAAACCTTCTCATGCATGATGGCACGTTGGTTGCCCATGTGTCATGGTAAGAATCCTTTGATTCTTACCTTAACACGTATCACATGCAACTTACCCTTTGGTTACACATAAGTAACCGCAATGATGGCCTATCCCTGATGTAATGGCTCTTTAGGAGCCTTACACGTACCCCACTGGAATTTCCCAAAAATTCCATCCCGTAATCCACATAATTCAGCTGGTCCAATGTTTACTATGCAAACACCTCTAAATGGTGTCCATTTGTCACGAAATTTTAATCATAGGCTAATACGATGGTTTTACAATTTTAGTAATTTTAGTTTAATTTTTAGATTTTATTTTACAGTAGGTGAAAAATCACCGAAAAATAGTCGCGTCGACTGTACCTTGAAATCCGTACGTCAAAAAATTCGGATAATTACCATTTAATTTCTCCAATTTTTTCTGGAAATTATGATGTTCTCGGATTTTTATTTCGATGTCGTTTTCCGTTATCGCCCTGTGGAGGCACGCACATCGAGGTACGACACTGGGACAATGTTCATTATCATTAATTAGTCTATCATCTAATTCTCACATTTAATAAAAACCTAAGTATTTTAACCAAATTACTTTTTAATTTCTGGGCTTTACAAAAAGTGTCAAGAGCATGCGGTCATCCCAAGGAGGCCTCCTATACACCTGCATCCGACCATCCCAAGCTGGCCGTTTGCACAATGGGGCACGGATGTCGTAGGCCCTTTGCCACCGTCCTCGTCAGGATGCAAGTACATCTTGGCGATCACGGACTATTTTTCAAGATGGGCCGAGGCTGTGGCACTAAGAGAAATAACAGGGGAGCTGGTGGCGCGCTTTGTTCAGCGTAACATCATCTTCAGATTCGGCAGTCCGGATCGAATCATATCAGACAACGGAACACACTTCAAAAATCAGAAGGTGTTTAAGATGGCCGCAAAATACAGAATAGACTGGAGGACTTCCACTCCGTACAATCCACATGCTAATGGTCTGCGGAAGCTTTCAACAAGACGTTGTGCACTCTGCTAGCCAAAACAGTCAGCGCCAACAAAAGAGATTGGAGGACCGGATGTATGAAGCCCTATGGGCCTACCGGACCATCTATAGACCACCAGCAGGCTGCTCACCTTTCTCGCTGGTGTACGTTCGGAGGCCGTGTCCCGGTAGAATTGGAGGTGCCGTCTCTAAGGGTGGCCATCCAGCACGGGTTAGCTCCCGAAGAACAGACCACATCGAAAGGAGGCTTGAAGAACTTTCTGATTTGGAGGGGAAAAGGCTTCGGGCTCAACAGAATATCCAAGTGTACCAGGCCCGTATACGCGTGCCTTTGACAAGCTTGTAAGGGGTCGTGAATTCAAAAGAGGAGACCTCGTCATGGTCAAGAAAAGAGAGGTCATGGCCGGCAACCCAAAGGGAAAGCTCAACGTGAATTGGACCGGGCCGTACGTGGTGCAAAGAGTCTATGAAGGCGGCGCCTACGTCCTGGTCAACCATCGGGGTGACATACAATTTCCACCCCTCAACGGAAGGCATCTGAAGTTGTACCACGCCTGTCGTCCGGACTTCGGACCAGCGTCATGAGCAGCAAGGGACCGAGCAAGAAATAGACCTGATCGACATGTTCGACGAATGAAGAGCTTGGCTGCAAAAGAACTGTTGCATTTGCAACAGCAGGGAGCTTCTACCCTCGATCCTCCCATATATATATAAAAAAACAAACGACAAAAAAAAAAAAAACACAAAAAAAAGAAAACAACAAAAAAACTAAAATATTAAGCTCTTAAACCCCCCGGACACTAGTCACCAATGACGAAGAGCCAAAAATGCAAAAAAAAAGGATGGCATGCAATGCATGGCAAAATAGAAGGGGGCAGCCATACCGCTAGTCGGACTATGGCTCTGAGGCGACGAATGTCCCAACAAAATTTATGAGACCTTTATGATTTCCGCTGATTTCCGAATGGAGGACAATTCAAGGAGTCCCCTGTCTCAGTTAGCATGTCACATATCGTGAGCCGTATAAAGGTTGTTCGGGTTTTCCCGTATCTCCCCCCTCGCATGAAAAAGATCTCTTAAGAAAATAGAAACAAGAAATCGTGTTTTTGTTAAAAAAACACCAAGAGCAAAAAGAATAAATAAATCATAAGACTCAAATAAGATTATATGCTTTAGCATGCATGAATAGTCGTTATTTAATTAACCTGACTCTTACCATTTTTTATGGGCAGAGACCTCTAAAGCTGGTGACAGCGACCATTTTAAAAGATCGACGTCATTCAAACAATGAAGTCCCACCGGCGTCGCGCCAATCCAACACGAAGCCGCATCGGCAATGGGCTTACAAAAAGAAATGGGAAAACATCAACAGGCTCAAGCAGCCGGCGTTGGTCGAGACGTTGGTAAATTATGCCAATATCCGCACCCCCCTTTCGAAAAGGAAAGAAAAGAAAAGGAGGCTAAAATAGAGATGCCTCGTCGGACTCACTTGGGCCACCCCGCCAAGTGAGGGTAAAAAGACTAAAACCCGGTCATGGTGGAAAACCCGAGAGGGCGCCATGGCAAATTGGGTACCCCCGCTACACGAAAACCGAAAGGGCGTGTAGGCAAAAGCAAGAGGGGGTCAGGTTGGCGAAAACCCGAAAGGGCGCTCAATCTGATAATGTGAACAAAAAAAGAGAGCAACAGCAAACGAAGGTGTTTACGCGACGATAAAGTGCTTAATAAGCGACATTGTTATCCCAAAATGAAGTATTTCTCATTGATAACGAAATGGAGCTACACGATTACCGAGGCACGCCTCGCAAATGAAAGAAGAAAAAAAAAGCAACAAAGTTGAAGCACAAGGCGTTTCATGATAAGTCCCGGAACAGCTCCTCCATCGACAGAATGCCCACATGAGGGGAAGACAGTCTCTCTCTCAGTCTTTCCTTTTGGGCCCGAACTTCTGATAATGTCCTCTCGGCCAGAGCAGCCTGCCATCGTCAAGGGAAATTGCCTGCTCTTGCTCTGCACGAGAATCGGCGAGGGTGTTTCTGTTGGGTCTTTGCAGCAGCTAGCTCAGCTTCCAAGTCGCTATCCGGGATTTCAGAATTGCCAATTCCCCATCATATCCCTCGACAAGAGACCGACGGTGCTCTCGATCGTCGTGAATAGGCTTCAGCACAGCTTCGCACTCAGACTGCTGCACCTCCAGAGCGGCAAGCATGTTAGGCAATTCGTGCTGAATGAAAGCGCGCCGCTTCAAAAGCTTGAGTAGCATGGTAACTCTGCTCTCCCAGCGGTCAATGACACCCATGAGGACAAGAACCCCCGTCATCTGGTCCGCAATAGATTTCACAGTTCCATAAGGTACGTTCGGTTCTTCTGCACCATCGAACGTAACCCAGACAATTGTTACTGGACCATGAAGTCGGATGGAAAATGTCCCCTGAAGGCGCGACAGCTGGCACTGGAACTCCACCTCAGCATCTACCTCCGCCCACAGGCTCCCGTCCACCTCTCTAGTAGAGGAGGGCAGTTCGGCTGAGAGAACACTAACATTTGTCAAAGAGAGCCTGTCTGTGGCGTTCACCACAGCTGAGACAGGAGTATCCCCAGCAATGGCCGTCGATATGTCAGCAAAAGAGGGCACGACAGAGGCGGTGGGTGCCTGAAGAGGAGGTCCAGAGAGATCACTAGAAGAGACTCGGGGAAAACTTTCTCCTCCTCCAGGCATGGTCTCTTCGGCTACGTCAGGTATGACAGAAATTGGCGGGAGGTCGGGTTCTGTTCTTTCAGTGTCCACGAAATCGACGCCAACTGTCGGCGAAGTTTCGGATGGGAGGGCATCTAGGTCTTGCTCGAAATCCTGCACGAGATCAGAAGAGATCTTGTGAGCCGCCCGCTTACAAAAAGGCCTAGACCGCAAAAGCAAAAGACTGGCGCTCACAAAAGCGAGCTCGGGGGAAGCAGCGGCGTATGAGTCGGCACTAGCAACAGGGGACTGCTCTGCACTGCTGGCAGAGTCCTCCCCTATATCGTCAAGTGCAGAGATTTGTTCCTTCCTTGCCCCCTTCAGCGGGCTCTTCTCAATAGAAAGGCTTGTACTCGAAGAGGAGGGGGTGCCGTCTTCGTCCTCGTTCGAGGAATTATCGGAGGAGATAGTGACAGGGCTCTGCAGCTCCTCGGGGAAATAGCACGGCTGCCCTGCCGAATTTTCGCAAGGGCCAATCTGCCGGCCGCACGAGTACTTACTCGGAAAGTGCCAGACGGCTTCTTGACCCTCCGGCTACACATTTCTTGGCTGGGCGCTTGCTCGCGGTTCGACCTGGGGAGATGTAACGACTGCAGCTAACGACAAAAAGATGTGGCGTTAATAGAAGATAAAAAGATAACATCATAAGTGGTCCGCGATGAAAGCTGCTGTGACCCTAACCTCCACCGTGCACGGAAGGTACGGTGGAAGGTACAGCAGGTGGCATGGTCGAGTCCTGCTCTTCAATAGGGTGTTCGGTCACCAAAGGAGCATCACCTAACGTCAAAGGAGAAAATGGGCAAAATGAGAACACCAATACCAAAGAAAAGCGGAATGAGTTAACAACTACCTGGCGGAACGTCACGTTCTCGCTGCCGGGAAAATTCCTCAAAGGAGGGCACCGATGGACCCTCTACGGAGCTAGCCTTGGGGGGAGATTCTTCCCGCTTCTTCTTCAGGGCCCGCTTGGCTCTGGCAATGCTGCTCGCCATTCCTGGCTTTCGCTTCGTCGGCCTCCCATAGGAGGGCGAAAGAGAAGCTTCTCCTCAGCAAAATAGACCGGCCGTTGGACTCTCGTTATGACTCATGGTACCTCCGCCGCCGGCCACACGCTGAGGGATCTGAGGAGGAAAAGAAGCGTAAAAGATCAAAGAGGCGTGATAAGAACAAGGACAGTCAAGTCTGAGAAAAGAAAAGGATACCTGCTATGCCATTATAGAAACGGCTTAGGGGCCAATAGGTGTGGCACACTCTGCTGTGCCGAGAAGCCGCCGCAAGGATTAGCCAACACACATCATTGATCCGGAAGCAATCTTCTGCAAAAATGGCTAAGTCCCCTCGGCCGACTGAAGACAGGAAATAATAGAGGTTGAGGGAATCTACACCCCAGCCGTCTGCATAGTGAAAAGCAACGTGCAGCTCTTGCTCCAAAATCACCCCATAGTCGGCCTCGACCGTCAAATTGTGAGAATGAAGCAGTACAAACAGCCAAGAAGTGTGCTCATAACGAGTGCGGTCAGATCCGGCCGTCGGAATGCTCTATAGGGGAAGCTGGTATCAACCTCCCCACTCTGAGACACTATGGATGGCCGGGCTTCTTCGATGGGCCACGGCTGTGCCACAGCCAGCCGTTCCGACCTGATACCCCCCAGACGTTGTAAAGTCAATGAAAACTTATCCTTCGCAACTTTGGCCAGAGTCAGTGAAGAAGGGGCATCCCCTTGCTTGGCTGAAAGCCTTGCTTTAAAATAGTGGTCGGCGGCCCTGGTGTCGTTCGACTTCAACCGCATCAGGTGGTCCCTATCCATATCGATAACCGGCTGAGGCTGCGACTTCAAGAGCCGGCGTTCTGCGGCATCCCAGCATTCGGTCTTGCAAGCCCGATAAAAACCTGTGCGGGCATTCCACCATCTGATATAGTCCGATGTGACACGAGGGGTGCGACCCGGCACTGGCATCCGAAAGCTTGATGGGTCAAAACGGTGGAAAAAGTCCCACCATTTACGGGCCTGATCTACAATCTGGGCCCCTGCTACAGCCCTGACGGGCACATCAAATTTGGCCGCCGAGCAAGGGATGTGCTGATCATATCCAAAATTCCGACTGAATCGGAACGGATAGTAAGGCTCCAAATAGACAATGCTTCCCCGACGGAATGTCAGCACGCTGGTCCGAACAGATAAGGCCCAATCTCTAAGCTCCGGCTCCAACAATGATCTGGTCACTCTCCGGCCGCTGGAGGGATGCACATAACTCTCCACCGTGCTATCCGTGCATTCCCGGTAACGATTGGCCAATGGACTTGAATGGCTGGCTAAATGCCAGAAATGGATCGTACCCGGGGAATCAGTGGGGATGTTTGTCAGCTTCCCCCGGATCTCAAAGAGCTGAGTATAAGTAGACTGAGGTTCTGCGCTTGCAAACTCTAGCATCCTCGGGAACAGCCGTGGGAACTGAAGAGATCTCGGAGCAAACTCCGGAAACAGACTACATGCCCATGCACTGATGAAGTGCCAAGGGCCGATCACGCGGTGGCGCCCCGGAAATGAATGGCGATGCAGTTCGCCAAGGGCCCGGTACACCAGGCAGAGAGCCGCTGGGCACAAAGATAATTTTATCCCCCAAGCCATCTGGCAGGCGGGGTATATAACCTCCGGGCGAAGAACTATTTCGTCACCTACCGGCAGGGCAAAAGAGCAGAGCCAATATGCTAGATAGGCCGCACAGTGAGTGTACGGATCAGCATTCGTCAGGTTTGCCCTGAGAGACGACCTTTGAGAATGGACTCCGGGAGGGTCACCTTCTGTCGACCTGAATTTCTCCTGGCAACAGCCACACCAGCACAAGCAAAATCTTCGTAGCGCTGCTGGGTCGAAAAGAAATAAGTTAGCCATACATGGAGGCTGATTTTCTTCCGCTCTCCCTTCTTCTTGGTCCGCCCAACGCGGCAATTGAGACTGAGGTGGCGATATGCTTTCATCAAATATCTGTACGAGTACCCCAAGCAGTACTCGTCTTCACCATTGGTCTTGTCTTTTAAGAAATCAGGCAGGCACACTTCTTCATAGGGCTCCCCATCAAGAGGCAGCCCTGTCAATTGATGTAGACTCCACAAATCCAGCGAGGTCTCTCCCTCCGCTGTATAGAAGTGTTAAACTCGGGACGAACCCTCCGCCACCCGCAACAGAGCCCCTTTGAGAGGGGATACCGATATCTGGCTGCGAATATACTATGATAGACCCCTGCAGTCACCAGGATCGGTGCATAGTGATGGAGCACAAATTCAGCGGCCTCCACGGCAAAAGACCGAAATGATGAGCGTCCGCCGCTCGCAGATCCCCGAACCATCCAGCTGCTAGCTAGTCTTGAAGCGAATGGCCAAGCAGTCTAATAGAAAGGGCTCATCCCTGCATCCCCATTTCAACGGACATAAGAACAGTCCAAAGATTGACTTCTCCTGTTTATGCGACCCGCCGAGTTGTCCCCCCTCGCTGGGGTAAAGGTGGGTGCGCGGGTAAGCTTGTTGTCCGCAGGATTCAAGTCCCCTAGCCCTAGGACGGGAGCTCGCCGCCGGGGTTCACCAATCTGATAAATAGGTTCAGACCGGGGGACGCAATTGGCCAAGCTGTCTCGAGCCTCCAAAATAGCTGCTTCCACGTCCCGAGTCACAAAGGATTCCTTCTTCCCGCTCGGGGCATAAGAGTGGAGGAACAACATCAAATGCTTATCCTTCGGATAATCAACTCTATAATCCTCGCCGCGGGCAAAGGAGATTGGTGTTGAACCGATGTCAAGCCTTGATTCATCCATCGTGTCCGCCTCATCGTCGGAAGAGTCAGCTAGCATGGCTATTCTGTCATGACCTTGGCTCAGCCTGGGAAAGTCCTCCCATGATAACAGCAGAACACCTTCCAGATGGTCTGCAGCACCAGCAGGAGATTGGGCAACCATGGTGTCTGCAGTAGGAAAAGAAAATCATGTCAATAAGCTGAACAGACACGTAAATCAGACAAAATTTCGGCAGCACCTCCCCTTGCCACGTGTGCAAAGGGGGTGTCAGCGGGTACTCATCCACGCACTAAGGCGAGATGGCCCCAAACAAAGGCATGCAAGCATGCCAGATGGCTCTCCGGGAACCACAGCCATCCCAAAGGACCAGCCTACAGGGAGGAGTAGCCCAGTGCCTGGCCGCAGTCAAGAGACCCGCCATTCAAAGTCCGAGCGCGGAGAAAAAGAACCGTACCGAGGGAAGCCCCGCCGATTCGAGTCGGGCCTCCACCAAGGAAAAAGGAGCGGCGGACTCTGGGACCTAAAGCGTCCTCTCCGACCCCCTAGAGGCTCTGGGCCTCGCTAAAGCGGTGCTAAGTCATCGCTACCCTCATGAGGCCCCACCATTCGAGGTGGCGATATGTGAACAAAAAGGCACGGGAGGGGCGCCCCGCCGACTCTAAACGGGCCCCCGTCAGCAAAAGACATCCGGGTCTACAAAAGCCCTCTCACGGCCCTACAAGAGGCTCCGGGCCCACTGAAGCTACTCTAAAGCGTCGTTGCCACGCGATGACTCTTTTGAGCTAAAGAGACTCGCTCGGGACCCGCCCACTCTAAACGGGCCCCCATTAATTGCTAAAATTCGAAGAGATCCTTTGGCGGTCCTACAAGGGTATTGGGCCCCATTCTATCGCCTGAGCGGAAAAAGGACGAGCAAAGAACCTCGGACTGGAGGAGTCTCCTCAACAGCCCCCTAGCGGTCCTGGGACCTACCGGGTCTTTCCCCTTCGTGTTTGGGTCGGGGAAGACCCCACCGAACCCACACATACACGCACGGGCGCCCCTTGTACAAGAAGGCCCCACGGCCTCAAAGAGCGCACAGTGCCCTGGTCCCCCCTGGATCCTGTACTCCCCATGCAAAAGATCAAATGGAAAGGGGGAGATGGGCATGCAAGCACTACAGTGGCCGTTCTGCGGCATCCCCCTCACAAGCTCTACCCGGCCCATCGCCGGAGCTCCACCCACCGCCCAAGGCTCACAGCCGGCGCCACAATAGAAACCCCTAAAAAGGGGAAAACAAAAAAAACACACAAAAAAGGGGGCCGCCGCCGTGTCCTACCGCGGTCTCCCTCGTCGCCGGCACTGGTCGCCTGCACCCGCCGCCGCCCTTGGGAACCCTTCACAGGTCGCTCACTGTCTGAGCTCCCCGCTGTCCGCGCTCCTCCTCGCCGATGGAGCTCGCCCGGCGCTGTCAACGCCTGCTGCGCGCCGCCCTCGTCGCCGGCACTGGTCGCCTCCCCGCTGCCGCTTAGCCGCGTCACCGACGCCTGCCCCTCGCCGCGCCTCTGCGTCGATGAAGTTCGCCGCCACCGCCGATGAAGCTCGCCGTCGCTGCGTCTTCCATAGCCGCCCTCGCCGCACCGCCGACGCCTGCTGCGCGCCGCCCTCGTTGCCGCCGGATGGGAGGAAGACGAAGGGGGGGAGGAGAAGAGGTCGCCGCCCTCGGAGAAGAGAAGAAAGAGACGAGAAGAGAGAAGAGGCGAGGAAGAAGAAGAGGCGCGGCGCGCCTTTTGAGGAAAAGAAAAAGAGGGGGGAAAGCGCGGGCCGCCGCTCCGGTCCGCCCCGAGTCGAACCGGCCTGCGGACCCCTGAACCGCGCCGATCCGACGCCCTAGCCGCCCCTGGGCCCTTCCAAGCCGCGAGCCCGCCGAATCGAACAGGGGGCTCGCCGAATCGGCACCCCCCAGGTCGGTTGGCGCACCCGCCGAATCGCTCTGGCCCTGCACAAAAAAAATCTTAAAGGAAGAAAGAGAGCCCCTAGTTGCCCCTGAGAGGAGCATGCGTCCGTCATCCGCGGACAACATCATTAAAGAGAGACAAAGGACCCTGAATAGGCCATCAGACCACTGACGCAGCAACAAGTCCAAAGACCTGCTTGTATCAGTGTAAATAGCTAAATGAGCTACAACGCACCCGCGGATGTCGCTTCGTGTGCCCTCTCGCGCCACCCTCGGGTGGGGGGCATTTGTGGACACCTAAAAAAAAAAAGAGCGCTAATGGGCCCATCAGGCCGGCCCAATTCCGCCACACACCCAAGAGCATGAGAAATGGGCTCCTCCCATATGGCCCATCTGTTTGGCCCATATCTATGAAGCCCATATACACACCCCATCTCACCATGAAAAAGGTGGGGAGGTGAGCATAAGCAAGAGCAACACCTCCCAAAAGTGGTTGCCTAAAATGGCAAAAAGGAGGGGTCTGCGCAGGGAGGGGCAGATGGCTGTTTGGGCCTCTTTTGGGTGGCCTTCTAGAGTCTTCTAAGAGGAAGAAAAGGGGCTGGCTGGTTCTTGCGTGAGAAGAGGAGCAAGGAAGGTTTCTGGGGCAGAAGAGAAAAAAGAAGAAAAGAAGGAAAAGAAGGGAGGCTTCTTCCTCTCCATCGGCTGCTGCTGCATCTCTCTTCTCCCCTCCCTCCAAGTGCCACCCGTGAGCTCCTTTGCAAGGAAAAGGTGAGGGAAAAGGGAAAAGAAGAGAGAAGAGAGGAGGAAGAGATACCACATTATGAGTGGTCTTGTCATGAGATGAGAAAGAGAGAAGGAGAGAGATGTGAGGCTTGCGTGGGATTCCCTTTCCCCCTTCTTCTTTGGTTCCTTCCTTTGTCCTTTGTACTCCCTTCTTCTTCTTATCAATAGAACAAGAGGCATTTCTTTTGTCCTTTGTGTTTTATGATGCACCATTCCTCCTTTCTTGCATTTAATGCATGTGTGAGTTTAAAATTCTTTTTGTTGCTTTGGTGCCATAAAAAGCTACGGGATGGAGAGGGGCCATCTTTTACATGGTGGACCTCCTCTTATCCCAAAGAGCATACATGAGACCTCCATATTTCTCCAAGTCCCAACAAATGAGGCCTTGGAAGGATGGGGCTTAATGGGTCTTGTTTGGACCCCTTAAAGAACAAATCTCCCATGGTTTTCCTTAAAGGAATGGGAGGTTTGCTCACTGTTCTTTCATCCCATTTGTGAGAAGTTTTGACTGTTCTAAGGTCCCTAAACAGCCCCCATTGCAATGCTTGGGCCGCCCCCTCTCTTGGAGTCTACATGGGCCCATTGTATGCCTTCAAGAGAGGGGTCTTTCTCACTGTTTGGGCCTTCATAAATGAGGTCTTCCTCACTGTTTTCCCCCTAAAAGAGTTCAGATTTTCTGATGTTTAAAAGACCCTTTGTTATGTGCTTTCCACCCTTAGAGCATACCCCTTTGCTAGCTAAGAGGTTGGGTAATCAATACCCATGCCTTCTTGCTTAGCATTCTATGTAAGGGACCCTTTAACTTGCTGTTTTGACCCTGAAAAGTGCAGGTTTTCTACTGTCCATAATGGCCCATTTCAATGCATTTCATCTTGGGGACATGCCCCCTTTGCAAGCAAATGAGTTGGGCAATCAAAGCCCATGCTCCAAGCTTGGCATTGCATGCAAAAGACCCTTTAAAACCCTCTATTTCGGCCCCCTCAATAGTTCAGATTGGCACTGTCAAACCACCCCCAAAATGGGCCCATTTGCCTTAAAAATACTTCCATTTTGCTAGCTAAGAGGTTGGACAACCAATGCCCATGCCTTCTTGCTAGCATCCCTTGCAAGAGACTCATTAGATCACTGTTTTGGGCCTCTCTAAGGTTCAGGTTTCTGTGGCTTTAAGTGGCCATTAAGGGATTTCATGCTTAAGGGGATGTCCATTTGCAAGCCAAGGGTTGAGCACCTAACGCTCATGCCCCCACCTTAGCATCCATAATGGACAGCCCAATAGGTCTGCCCTTGGGCCCAAAACCGTCCCTCATATGGGTGAGACCAACTTCAAGGAAATGTTGGCTCTTTGCCCACAAAAGAGAGGCTTCAGCCGATCAGCCCTGTGGGTGGCCTTTTGATTCGGCGGCCTTGAACAAGCCTGCCGAATCGGCAGCCAGCCCCCACCCCTGGCCAGGCCATGGAAGTTAACCCATGCTTCACGTGGTTCGGGCCAAGGAAATGGACAATGGACCGATGAGAAGCCCATTTAAACTCGGGTTGGACAACGTGATGTCTATGCCCGGGCATATGGGTCCACATATGCTTCACTTACCGATCGGTATTTGCGTGGTCATGGTGATATCCGCCTCCACCAAAGGCTTGCCTTGGGGGTCGGTGCCATGTGCCATTTGGGTTATGTCGTCATTTGACATACACCCTCCCTGTTGGTACTGCCTCCATTTTGGTGGGTGTGTACCGTGCTCTCCCCCTACCAACCAAGATAAGGGGAGATGCTGCCGGATTTTCACCGTGAAAGTCGAATCGGCGAGGGCCCATTTCCTCTCTTAAAAGAAACCCCTAAAGTCTAATGGAGTGGCGCCGAACCGCGAATAGCACCACGTTGCACCCTTTAAAAGAATAAGAGAGCCGATTAAAAGAAAGTTCCATCATGAGGGCAACAAATGGGAAAATCGAAAGGACCTTTGCATTACGCATGTTTTAAAAGAGCAAGAGATCAAATCAAAGTCTTTTCATGATAAAAGTGAAAAAAAGAAGCAAATAGGCCAACTCTCATTTCTCACAAGTCTCAATGAAATAAAAGAATAGTAAAAAAAAAAAAAACCTTTTGACTTAAAAGAGCAAATAGACCACCTTATGTTTTTCAAATGACCAAAAGTGAAACCCTTTCATGTCAATAGATCAAATGGGCCATCTTATGTTTTCAAAAGACCAAAAATGAAACTTTTGTAATAAGAAAAGCAAATAGATCATTATACATGTCAAAAGATAAAGACTCGAATGAAACTCCGTTTTGTAATAAAAGAGCAAATGTGTTTTCAAAAGAGCAAGAGACCGACTTAAGGATATTTTCATGTTAATGAAAAGAATGAATGGGCAAATGGATAAAAAGACTCAATCACATCTAATTAAAAAGATCCGGCAACCTCGAGTAGGCATCGTGTCTGTTGATCATTCCGGCCTAGTTTTGAGTTGCACTTTTCATCGGATGTTCCGTATCAAGGCCACAAGGCTTTCTAATTTCTGGCGATTAATCAAGGGTTTTCCCTCCCAGAGGGATGTAATTAACGTCGTTGCGTTTAGGCAGCGGCGGGATTTTGGTCCAGGACCCGACACTCCACTTTCGTTTGACGAAGTCAACGGCGCGCACAACAGACTTAAGCCCTCCGACTCTCGGAGGCAAACTAATTGTTTGTCACTTCGGTGACTGCACGGCCCCCGCGCTGCGCGAATTGCCGATTCATCTCACGTCACTCTCGCCCAAGTGGCGTTCGACGAGATTTAGATTAGCAATACGTGTGCATCCATGAGAAAATGAGAAACATGATAAAAATAGATATTTTAAAAGATTTTAAAATTTTTCCCCTCCCCACAGCACCTGTAGATAATCTTCCCCATGCTAATTTCCAAAGAAGATTCTCATATATTCTTGGTGATGCCGACCACTTCCAAATCTCAGACCAACAAGTGTCTCTGACTGATAGTAGTACTGCTTCAATATTGTCCCTCCTGATATGCTCACAGCTTCTTTAGTGATAAATTTTACATGTTTTAGGTAGCTACAGACATGTATCTTCTTCAATTCCACACCTATTGCAATAGGGAATTTTTTTTTTTTTTTTTTTATGGGTAAGCTGGTATCCGCCAACACCATTTTGAGTTTGAGCACATCCAAGGAACCATCCTCAGTTAAGAAAGAATCCAACTTGTCCCCTTCACCCACTCCTCCTCGGTGTTAAACTCAAACGGCCAATTATTCAAGCCTCTGCGGGCCCAAAACCAATTATCCTGGTTGATTCTGATATTTTTCCCATTCAATGGTACCCACCCAAACTCAAATTTATGTTTTTAAATTCCCCGACCATAAACGGATCTAGGATTTCTTCTAGTGGAGTCACTCTTTTTACAAAAATTTCAACCAAACTAATGAAAACTTTTAGACTCATCACTAGAATTTAATAAAATTAGTGGGATCACATGACCTCACTGACTCTTCTCTAGATCAGCCACTATATCCGACATGGGGACTGAATTAAAATTGTTTGTCATCTTCCTCTTTCTCATGTATTTGACTCTGACCAATTCTGTCCAAGAGTTACTCTGTCCTAAGTGCAGTTTGTTCACTAGTTTGAGCATCATGGCAGAATTCTTGTCCATGATGCCAGTGATACCAAAGCCTCCAACCTCCTGTGGCAATTTAAAAGCTTCCCAGCCAACAAGGTAGAGACCTTTTGTTTCTAAGTTACCCTTCCATATAAAGTCTCTACAGATCCTTTCTATTTTTTTCACATGAGACTTCCTTAAGCTGGTCACCGCTGCCCAATAGGGTGGTATTGCTGCCAGTACATGTCTAACCAACACTACGCACCCTCGCTGCCATGGATAAGAGTCTGCCCTTCCAACCTTTTAGTTTGGATTCCATGATCTTAATTAGTACACCTTCACAGGCTTTATCAGCAGGTTTGATGTACAACTTGGGAGAATCTGCTGATAGGTACGGCTGTTCTAGTCCGTTTACTTTTTATTGTTTATTATTGTTTTAAAGTGAGCTAAAGAAATCAAAGCATACCGATGCAGTATGCTACGATCCCTATTGCCCCAACAAAAAAGCCAGTACGATCCAATTCGCAACTTTATCCAACCTTGACCTGATCCACATATGAGCTAGTCAGACCATGAGGCCTTAATTACTAGGCTAATTCTTTCATGCATGGCGACAGGTGCAGCTACTCAGCTGGAGTACTAGAATCTGCACGTACACGTTGGCCACTGATCAGTTTGGAGTCCTTTTTTAAATTTCCACAGGTTTTATGCCTGTGAGTTTTTCATCTTTTTAGATGGAGTAAATTTAATGGAGGGATGGTAGACTAATCTAATGTACATGTATTAATTCCCAAACTCATATCTTATGATCAGTACTTTGTCCACAACTAGAATTCTAACCCTCAGCAGACTCACCATCACTTGCCTTGTCTGATATTACTAAACTTTCTACGTACCCGCACACGTGTAGTAATCTGATCACTAGTATCAAACAAGTTGCAGAAGAATTATTCATGTCTTATGTAGATCCCGAGTGGAAAATATATGGAACAGACCACTATAACAAAAGCATTAATGCGTCAAGCTTACAGTTGAACGAATAAATTAGAATAATTCTGAAATACAGATGTATATATATAGATATATAAACTGTGTCCAAGCTCCTACATCTACAGTCTGCTCGCCTATTTTCTCCTATGTTTGCCTGTCATCGCCCTTTTAAGTGCTGTTTTGGTACAGAGGTATTTATCGTCCTAGAGTTATTTTAATCTGGTATAGAATAACTTAGAAATTAACCTATCTATTTTTGAAAGAAAAAAAAATTGGACTGGATGGGCAACCCTTAATATTGTTCAAAACTCTAGGTAAATCTCTACCCCATTTGTCATCTTGTAAAATAAGACTATTTTCTTAGCATAGATAGCATTCTACTCCATCCTATCAAACTGGATATAGTAACAAAATGTTACACTATTATACCCTTCTTTATCAAGATACCCCATCGTTAGTCTATACCACCTTGCCAAAATTAAGTAAACGCTAATTATACGTTCGCAAAACTATACTAATTAAGAAGACCTACCAAAGTGGGGGTGTGGAGACTTTGAAGGAGATGGCTAGTAGGCAGAAAGGAGATGTGATCATCCTACGTGAGATTCACAATAGGGAGATAGATAATGGTTTTTTGATGTATTAACACGTGGATATGTTACGATTAGACCTTTAACGTGCTCACTTATAATGTACTAAGTTACATGTTTTGATTCCCAAAATTTAACTTATTGGCAAGGATATATATTCACCATTTTTATAAATTAAGGCGAATAATGCCTGAAATTTTGTAGGGTCCCTCACATAATGGGCAATTGATGTTTTGGGCGATTGAGAGAGGAGGATCCAACAAATCTCTACAATGATGAGAGATAGAGAGAGAGAGAGAAGATGGGTGTATGTAGGAATTATGGAGAGAGAGGAGGATCTATTTTTAAAAAGAAATATTTAAAACCTACCAAGACATGCATGTTTCGGAGGGATATTCATCTTATACGGGTAGCAAATCATTCTCATCTTAAAGAGATAGAACTCCTACAAACTTAATGACATATGTAATAATTATTACATATATACAGAGTTCTGCTAGAATGCGATTAGCTAGAGCCGTTGGCACATACATACATGCACTGATGCACACAGGATTATTAACAGTACTCCGTTGTTTATTTTCCCTCAAGAACACTAAGAAAGAAGTAACCGCTCAGAAACCTCAACCTCCATCCTTGGATCATATGTCACAGACTCTTTTTTTTTTTCTCCAGCAATACACAGTCGAACGTACAGATTCATAGCACATACATATAGCATCTCACTTATAGTTTATTGGACGTAACAAAGCACAAAACATAGATCATAGCACATATATATATGTTGCCTTCAATGGCGACTAGCTGGACCTTGGACTCTGCCTCTTTATGGGATATATTGGCCACATAGCGATGCCACACTTGCCACGTCGGTCAGGAACATTACGTGACAATCTCATATATCCTCCCTCCCCCCAGTTCTTTCCATAGGAGTTCTTTATAATCCAGTAATCCTCGCCGGCTTCCGAGTCATAACCCACAAGTGTCACCCCATGATTCACGGTAGTTGTGCATGCTGCATTGAAAATGCCCTACAGAACACATAATTACAAGGGTACTATGTGTTATTGCTGATCGTCCACATCAAAAATATGTTTCACCTAAACATTAGGCACAGTTTCAAGTACTATAATCCATATGCAATAAACGATATTCCCCCTGCACTTAAACATAAGTTTATCTTATGAGTTCATGGATTAAAAGCTTGGGCGACCTCCATGTGACTCAGTGAGTCATGTGATGAACCATAATATTTACGGTACGTAGGTATGGGTTAATTTCCAATTATCAAACTATTAATTCTAGCTAGGTCCAAATTAGTAAATTACTTCCAATGATAAGTGAATACAAGTGTTGCGTTTTCTTGCAGGAAAGCGTGCAACTTTAGTGTAGAATACTTAATTACGTAAATTATCAACTATTTAAAGCTTAGTATATATAGTAAACGATTTGTCTTACCCCTTTGTAAAATTGGAAATCAGGTCCGCTTGCATCAATAGCAGATCCAACAGGTTGCCTTGCAACTCGCCTGCTTAGAGCCCTCTCATTGTTTCGTGGAGCATTGCATACCATCAATCGTGACCACCCGATTCTTTAATTTGTCATATAAAAAAGGAGGGTCATTAATTCGGAGAACTCATATTTCAAGTAACTAGACATAGTTTAATCTAGTGATCATATAGAGAGAAGAAAGGAACAATATTAGTTACTTAAATATGACATAGATCATGGCTTACACTATTTGCCTTGCAAACTCCTTGTTGAGCTGTGTATGGGTAATTTGCATCAGTGTCAATGCCCATATTTCTTTGGATGTAGTCGTAGGCTCTGCTTACCCAGCCGGGTTGGCAATGGGTTCCCAGGTCGTCACAGTCGACTATTTCTTGCTCAGAAAGGGAGATTAGGTTGCCTGTGACTATAGCGTTTATCCCTTCGACAGTGGCAACAGCAGTGAAAGCCCAGCAAGATGCTGTAACCATCAGAAATTAATGACCAATTAAGACCAGAAACAACACTAAAATCATATATATATGCGTGTGTGATTAATGTGTGCGCGCGCGTGTATACAAATTTGAGAATTTATGGAGCATTTCTTCTAGTTCAGAGATCTTCTTCCCTTTGGTGTCAAAAATAAAGGGAGAGAGATCTTCTTCCCACTCGAACTCATACAGATCATGAAGCATGCCATTCTCCATGGCTTAGTTGACATCACCTTGGAGCCTATGATCTTTTGATGATTGATAAGAACGGCATCGTGTCTATGGAAAAAAAGATGCTAAGATCCCTTTCGTTTAATATTGGCCAAAAGAATAGTATCAAATTAACTTGCAGTTAATCAGACCACACCTTGTTTCTTAGGAGGAGCAATTTAGACCCAGAACTTCCGCAGGTGGGGGAGAGATGATATAACCAGCATATAGAAATTAAGAGGCATTTAGACTCAAAACTTCCTCAGGTGTGGGATCAGAGATGATGCAATCATTAAATTATGCTTGGTAGTCCAATACTACAAGAGCATAGAAGACTGTGCATTGATGGCGAAAAGCATGTGAAAATGGAAATCGAAGGCTTCTATTTAATCATATTTAGCTAGCTAGCTGCCTCTGAAGAAGATATATATATACTTATTTGTTCCTGTGTGTGCAACAAAAGTTTTATAATGGACTGGGTTATATTATGCATGTGAACAATGCGACAATCAAATATGAACAAAACTGCTATAAAAATTGTAGTCGTACAGCTGAAAGCAAAGGAATTGAAGGAGTAAGCAGTGAAGCAACCTACCACAACCGCCTTGGTTTTTCACTGGACCCACTGCTCCACGGCTTCGCCAGTCGACTGAAGCTGGTAGTCGTTGTTCTATCTGATCTGTTGGCAAATACAAATCTGACATGGGAATGTCATGGAATAGTCTACTCATATTGAGCTGGGGACTGAGGAACATAGATCTATATTCTTCATGGGATAAATCAGCAAAATCGTTAAGGCCAACGGTGAATGAGTGATTGTTCTCAGGGCGATTGTGTTCATCAATGACTGGAGATTGTTTCTGAATATCTCAAATCTCTTCTGCTTCTCCTCCAAATCCTGGTATGACTTGTCATGCTTCACTTGCCATTCTTCAAACAACCATTTGATCTCCTTTTCACTTCTTATCAGGCCCCCAGAAGTACTCCTTGTCTCACCCTCTGCACTACTCCAAGCTGTTGAGAGGATGAGAAGAAGAACTAGAGAAGTGAAACTACTTGCATTTCTGCAATACCCCATCCTCATCATCCTCTCTCCTCCCCACCCCTCTACCTTCTCAATCCTACCAATTCCCCCACCTCCCACACTTCAACAACTAAGGAATTAGTGGGAAAGCATAGGTTCCGTTTGTGTCTTTTATAGGCCTACAAGGAATTAAGTTTCCTTGCAAGTATTTAACAAAATGGTTATTAATTTTAGTCCCTAAATCTTTTGCAATGAACTTTTAATCCTAAATTTGACCATTTCATTTTGAATCCGAGAAACCCTATCTTTATTTAAATAAGGAGGTCCTTTTCGAGAACCAAGCCCTGTCCTACAGCCAGCTATAACTCATCAGTGCGCTTGCAATAATAGAAGAATATGCCACTTTGGTAACCATTTTATCTCTAGGAAAGCAGGTATAAAATATGGTTAGGGTTTAATTGACAACTCTATTTAACCCCCAACAAGTGAGATAGCATTATCCTTAAGTAACAAGGGTGACTCTAGCCTTTTTTACTTCAAAATAATTTAGGTCAAAAAAATAAGTTAAGCAACACCTAAAACAAACATTTTAACCCAAAGGTACATGACCTGCTATCATATATAATAGGTCTTATTATACTTGCCAATTATTTTTTTAATATATTTTTACGACGTATCATTCCATTTCAATGAAAAGTGAAAAATATATTGACAAATATAATAAATATTTCTCATAAAACAAAAAAAAGTTATTACATAAACCTCTAGTGAATCAATTAAGATCGATCGATGATCATCCAACAAGTAGATAACCACTCAATTAGTTACATCTTTGCACTTTTGCAAATAGGATCTAGCAGGGAATTACCTGATCACCTTCCCCCACCCCTGCTACCTGAGATAGGTGGGGAATGTAATGATGCCACATGTGAAGTAGATGGGAGAGCATCGGGGAAAGTGCATGGGTATGAACATGTGCATCCAGGAAAGCCCCCATGGCAGCAGCTGTGACGGTGACCCACCGGCTGGGATAGCACAGGAGAGGCGACAGGGAGCATATCATATCATATAAAGACATGAGGTCGATACAAGATAAGGATTATTAAAGTGCATGTGCCTTCTGCCCTATCCCCCCATGTTCATAGATAGATGGTAGAAGTTAATACCTATATGCAAGGATAAAAGTAAATGTCTTTCGCCAACCTTCTTTACATCAAGGAGTACCCATGACCTCTTATATATTTTCCTCATATATGCTTTTGGATAAAAGGGAGAAAATGTAAGGAGACATTCCTTTTGATGTCATTTCAACTTTTAATGTTTTTTTTTCTTTTTTTTTGAATTGTATCGTAAATGAAAATGCAATTATGAACTTTCCGCAGTTTCCATCTTGATGTGTACATTCCTGAGTATTAGGGGTGTAAACGGAACTCGATAATCTGATATTCTGACCCGATTCCGATAAAAATTATCGGTTTCGGAATTAAAAATTGATACCGATAACTTATCGGAATCGGTATCGGATATTCCGATAAGCTATCGGAATCGGAATCGGAATTGAAAAATAATCGGAATCGGTATCGGTTATTCCGATAAATTATCCATAAAATTAAAAAAAAAACTATGATAAACACCTTACTTTATCGGAATTTCGGTTCCGGTAATATTATCGGAATCGGAACGGAATCGGAATTAACCATTCCGATATTATCGGAATCGGAATCGAAACCATATTTCGGTTATCGGAATCGGAATCTGTCTTTCCGGTTCCGAACCCGACCCGTTTGCAGCCCTACTCAATATATATGAAACACTAAAGTCTAACGTAGATCTTTGCTTCTCTTCCACACCTTATCAAAATAACTTTTAATATGCATTACGGCCAGATAAAACCAATAAAAAAAATAGCAGAGATAGAGAGAGCACCACTTCACCTCTATCTAATTGGGTGTCTTGTTCTATGTCCATTGAATTGCTCATTTTCTCCCGAAGTCGGTCGAAGAACCCGTGAGAGTTGAGATGATCTGATCACCTGGAGGTTGAGTGCTAAGAAGGAGATGAATAATGAGAAATAAAGTTGCTATTGTCGAGTCGACGCCCGTTTTGAGTATGTACGTAAGAAGCCAATATTATAGTGGAGTTCTCGAAATCGATCCTCTGATGTTTAAATTAATTGTCAATTTTGAGAAGAGTATCAATGGGAATAAAGAGATAGAGAGAGAGAGAGAGTCAAGAACTAATTATGTCGAGAGGTCTCGATCACTCTTTCCCTTTTGTCTGTGGTACTAATTAAGGCCATTATGATAGGGCAACGTGGTCTCCACTCCAAAATTAATTTGTAGGAGTTGTCATTTTCCTCCTCAATCTATATTGATTGACGTTGAATGTCTACCAACCATATTTGATCATGCATTGAATGGCTATTAAACATGAATTGATCATACATTGGCCTCTCACTCTTTGTAGTCATTGTGGTTCAGATCTATCCCCATAACTTTTCGCACAAATGTTGGTGCATGACAACTATTCGAACGCATGATTATATCACTCTAGTCTACTTCTTATCTACTCTTCTAACTACACGAATTGATCAGACGCCCCAATTCCGTCTGTAGAAGTTGTACTTTGTTCTTTGTAATTTTGTGTAATAAGAGGTCTTTTGATTGATCATGTGAAAGATTATACATTATATTTATCCAAAGCAGAGATCTACACGAGTGTAATAAATATACCTGTACAAATATAATATGAATTTCTTTTGTATGAGATAATTAAAACTTTATATCTAAATTGATTGAATTAATTATGAAGAATGAGAGAATCCAATGAACACAAACGATATACTACTGCGGTAGTTCTTGCAACTGGTAGCAAAGTAAAGAGTAAAGTACTTAGGTGGGAGACCACATTAGCCTTGGTGTTAGATAGGACATTGCCACGTAACCTCGCATGGCCATAATGAGTATTTTTTTGGGAGAATTAATAATTAACCTTTGACAGAGGGCTTGTCAGATTTTAGTGAACCCTGTAAGGAATCGATCAGAGCGCAGCGGAAAGCTCGATTCTCTCAGGTAGATATCAGTGCCGGCGGTCGGAATCGAACAAAAACGGAGAACCCGCACGTAGGAAGATCCGATCTTTACCTTTGCGCGGTTGCGAAACTCCTGAATCCGGGGAGGAGGTAGCACTGGAGGCGCTGGTGTTTCAAGCCGTTCAGGTGTCCGGCCTCTAGACGTATCCATGCAAGCTCCGGACGTAGACAGGATCTCCTCGGTCTCCACGCGTCTCCCGGATCTCAACTTCACCATGTGCCAGAGAGAGAGAGAGAGAGAGAGAAGGGGGCGCCAGGGAGAGAGAGAGGAGGTGGCGGCCAGGGAGAGAGCCTGTACTTGAGCCAGGGTTTAACTCTCCACGTATATTTATAGACACTGCAGTTTTTCACAAACACCCAATTATTGTCTATAACGATCATCCTGCCCAGTCTGCTCGAAACTCTATTGCGTGTGACCCTCTAGGCCCAAGTGCTAGTCCAGTTTTCCACCCATTAAGCCCAATAACTCTTTATTGACTTACTTAATTAATTAATATCTCATATTAATTAATTACATAATCAATTATCGTCTCACGATAATTGACCGGACTTCCAATCAAGTTGGGTGCCAAGCAACACCACTTGATCTGAAAAGCATTGGGGTTCAGCAACCCATTCAAGGAACCTTTTGTGTCAACAGATACCACGTGACTATAATCCTTCGCTCGTACAATGCTCCGAGTGCACTTAGGGTATGGTCAACTGTCAAACCCTAATACGCGCATTCACTTGGATTAGATGCCACATAATAATATCAGAAAACTCCTTTTCTGATAAGTAGTCATGTCCTGGCTAGGGACTATTAGGCATCTTTCCCTAGAGCATTCACTCTCTTATTACCGAGAGCGAGCGATCCCATGTTGACCACACAATCACCTTCGAAGGTATTCCGCTAGATCCGAACACTTAACTGATTAAGACCCCATGGCTAGAGATCTATAAGTTAAGGTCAAAATCTAGAAGTCCACCGACAAGGTGTCCTTGGTGTCTCAGGTCTAAGGACCAATCACGCCACTGTGACAATGAATCTAGCTGGTTGACAGTTAGGTAACATTACCATCCAGTGATTCATAACGGATCAGTTCAGTGAACTCATTCTCCAATGAGCACCTACAGATTCACCTTAGTGTCTCCACACAAGTGACTATGAGACCAGTCACCCTTCATCATATGAGCAGGTGCAACCTGTACTAGTCTAAACGGATATCCGATGTCCTTCTCGAATATCCTCCGACTAGGAACAATTAGAATATGCGTTTAAAGGACATTAATCCTATTGTTATGATCTCATCATAATTAGTATCCATTACGCATATTCATGGACTTCATAATAAACGATAAACGAATTACACATAATGAATATAAAAGCCTATTATTATTATTAAAGAACAAGATTGTACAAGTTATGATTGGCTTGAGGACACCTATAACTACCAATCTCCCACTTGGACTAAAGCCAATCACCTTTATGTCTTAAACCCATAGACTCCAGGTGGTGCTCAAACACAATTTGAGTCAAAGGCTTCGTCAGTGGATCTGCAATGTTGTCGACTGAAGGAACTCTTTCCACCAGTACATCTCCTCTAGTGATAATCTCCTGTCAGGTGAAATCGCCTCAGAATGTGCTTCGACTTCTGATGAGACCGCAGCTCTTTCGCTTGTGCAATGGCCCCATTGTTGTCACACAGCAATGGGATCGGATCAGAGTCACCTGGCACCACACCAAGGTCGGTGATGAACTTCTTCATCCACACTGCCTCCTTGGCGGCTTCAGCTGCAGCAATGTACTCAGCTTCTGTCATCGAGTCTGCAGTGGTTTCTTGCTTGAACTCTTCCAGCTCACTGCACCTCCGTTTAAGGTGAAACACAAACCCAGATGTAGACTTGCTATCATCTGTATCTGACTGGAAACTCAAGTCAGTATATGCCCGAAGTTTCAAGTCCCCTCCTCCATAAACCAGAAATATATCCTTAGTCCTTCTCAAGTACTTAAGGATACATTTCATTGCCATCCAGTGTGTTTCACCTGGATTTGCCTGATATCTGCTCGTAACACTTAGAGCAAATGCTACATCAGGTCTTGTACATAGCATGGCATACATGATAGACCCTATAGTCGAAGCATGGGGACTCTATCCATGACTGCCCTCTCTTCAGGAGTCTTAGGAGACTGCTCCTTAGAGAGATTAATCCCATGTCTCATTGGTATGAGACCTCTCTTGGAATTTTCCATGCCACCTTTTGACAATGGTATCTATCTACATGGATTGGGTCAAGCCAAGCATCCTCTTAGATCTATCTCTATAGATACATATTCCCATACGTAGGATGCTTCTCCCAAATCCTTCATGGAGAAGTTCTTTGACAATTAAACATTTACTGATGATAGCATCATCCCTACATCATTCCCAATGAGCAAGATGTCATCAACGTAAAGTATGAGAAAATGAAAAGTGATAGCACTCCCACTGATTTTCTTATACACACATGGTTCATCTTCATTCTTAATGAAGTCATAAGATTTGATAGCATTATCAAACCTTATGTCCAACTACGAGAAGCTTGCTTCAATCCATGGATCTTTGAAGCTTGCATACTTTATCTGGACACTCTTTGGATGTAAAACCCTCAGGCTGTATCATATACACTTCTTCCTCAATGTTTCCATTGAGGAAAGCAGTTTTTACATCCATTTGCCAGATCTCGTAATCAAAGTATGCAGCAATGGCGAGAAGAATTTGATCGACTTTACCATGGCAACTGGTGAGAAAGTTTCGTCATAGTCAATTCCTTGCCTTTGACGATACCCCTTTGCCACCAACCTTGCCTTATAAGTGTCGATCTGTCCATCTGCACCGATCTTTCTCTTAAAGATCCACTTGCACCCAATAGGTACGATACCTTCAGGCAAGTCTACCAAGTTCCAAACTTGGTTGGTGTACATGGACTGCATCTCAGAATTCATGGCATCTCGCCATTTCCCTGACTGAGGACTATCAACAGCCTCTTGGTAGGTCTTTGGATCATCATCCTCATTATAAGACATACCTTCACTGATATGTCCAACATATCTTTCAGGCTGTCTAGGTACTCTACCAGACCTACGCTGAATGTGTGTATATTTCTGAACAGGTTCCGGAACCGATGTTTCAACTGGTGGACTTTGCACAGTTTGTGGATCTAGAACCTCTTCTAGATCTACCTTACTCTCACTGTCCTCTTGGGTAAGGTACTCCTCTTCCAAGAAGACAACTCTCCTGGCGACAAACACTCTTTGTTCACCAGGATGGTAAAAGTAGTACCCAAACGTTTCTTTTAGGTATCCAACAAACCTGCACTTATCGGTTCTGGATTCCAGTTTATCTGGGTCGTGTCTCTTCACGTGGGCAGGACAGCCCCAGATTTTAACATGTTTAAAATCAGGCTTTCTACCTTCCATATCTCATATGGAGTAGAAGACACGGATTTACTGGGAACCCTGTTCAGTAGATATGCCGCTGACTCTAGCGCATATCCCCATAGGGAAACTGGTAACTGCGAACGGCTCATCATGGATCGTACCATGTCCAACAAGGTGCGATTCCTCCTTTCCGATACACCATTCATCTGTGGTGTATAGGGAGGAGTCCATTGAGAAAGGATACCATTATCCTTTAAGAATTGTGTGAACTCTGTACTTAAGTATTCACCTCCTCGGTCTGACCGTAGGATTTTAATTTTTTCCAGTTTGCTTCTCAACTTCATTCTTAAATTCTTGGAACTTCTCAAATGCTTCAGACTTGTACTTCATTAAGCAAACAAATCTGAACCTTGAGTAGTCATCCGTGAATGTAATGAAGTATGAGTAGCCACCCTTAGCTTGGGTAGACATTGGACCACATACATCCGAGTGTATTAGTTCCAATATGTCCTTGGCCCTATCTCCATGTCCACTAAATGGAGATTTGGTCAATTACCCATCAAGCAGGATTCGCAAGTTGCATATGATTCATAATCAATGGATCCAAGTATCCATTCTTATGCAACTTTTGAAGCCTATTCACGCCAATGTGACCAAGCCTACAATGCCACAAGTAGGCAGTGTTCACACTATTCTTACTTCTCTTAGGAAAACATCAACATGGAGATTTTCATAAGAAACATCAAGCAGATACAAACCATTCACCAAATTTGCTAAGCAACTAGTTTATTTCTCAAATAAATAGAACAACTATTGTTCTCAATGGTAAACTTGTATCCAATTCTGTCTAAACAAGAAACAGAAATAATGTTCTTAATGATACTAGGCACAAAATAGCAATCATCTAATAAAAGTAAATCTCCTGAGGGTAACTTGAGCTTCACTGTCCCCACAGTGTGTGCAGCAACATTTGCGCCGTTTCCAAGCCTCAAGTTCACCTCGCCTTGCTCAGCTTCCTTCTACTTGTCAACCACTGCATATCATTGCAGACATGAGAAGCACATCCAGTGTCTAAAACCCAAGATGTGGAATCTCTAAGAGACAAGTGAAGATCTATCATATAGATACATGAAGCTTCGCCAAACTTCTGCTTCTCCTGAGCCTTCATTGCAAGGTAGTCCTTGCAATTTCTTTTCCAGTGCCCCTTCTTCTTGCAGTGGAAGCACTCGCCCTTTTCTGCTCCTTTGCTTATGTCCTTCTTTTGTTTTGCTTGGACTGCTTCTTTGCATTACTTTCTTAAAGGCTTGCACTGCTCTCCTCTTCTTGTTGGACTTTCCAATCATGAGAACAGGGACTTTTCCTTCTTAAGGTTGCCCTCAGCAGTCTTCAGCATGTTCAGCATCTCAGCTAAACTCACCTCCAAGACATAGGCAATGCGCTCAGACCTGAGGACAATCTTCAGGTTCCTGAGCCAATCTAAGTAGTTCGGGTCTGTTAATTTGTTAGCATCCAGTATGCCCGGAGTGGGTTACCCGACGACATTTTTGCCAATAAAAGAAATGTAAATACAATTAGCATATGTTCATAATAATAATAAATCTAGATTAGGACTTTAATCAAGATTAGCTCCCACTATTTTCCGACAGACTATAACCCTCAGATATACAGAATGGGAGACTCCGACGGTCTCCTAGTGGGGATCGAAATCTTACAAACTCATAGCATGACTTGTGGATAGCACAACAAATCATGCTATGATCTGAAAGCGGTCAACTCTTGACACTTGCAACTCTTGCAATATCCGATCTTATTTTGGCCCCTGAATTTTAATGACCTTGTGGATAGTACAACAAGTCATTAAATCCAGTCTAAGCAGTACCATCATTACGTAACGAGCATAGATTTGGATGTAGCCCTTGTGGATAGCACAAAGCTACACCGTTCCTCTACCCCGTTTAAGGCATCACCATGCCATAGTTTTAGTCTGTCATCAGATTTGACAAGCCTTGTGGATAGCACAACAAACTTGCCTGATCTAATGGCAATCCTAAAACTATAATGATGGAGGGCCACGTAATTCATTCTTAATGATTACGCTACGGCTTAAAATTTAAACGAGGAGGGATTTTGACATATTTTGTCTTGGTCTCTATATCTGCGTGCTATTGATATATAGAATTTGGAATATCATATATTTAATTACATATATCATAGCACATTCCAATATATCATATATATGAAGAAACAATGGATGATCATGGACTTTAACCTAGAGTGGCATTACCAGAGCCAGTTGGTAATCCACAAACATGGCAAACATATGGCAGCCCCGCATCGAATGCTCTTACTTGATGTAACTCTATCTCCATGAGGGTCTTGCATGGTACTCTCCTCCATCTCTGCCAATCCGCTTCTTAAAATTACAAGTAACATTAAATTGGGCTCGTAGGCCCATAAATATATATCAGATAACAATAAGAAACCTTGAACAAGTCAAGGGGAGTACACAAAGGAGGGAGATAGAATGTACAACCCGAATTTAATAAAGAGAGAGAGGGAGGCACGTAGTCCTCAAAAATTACATCACATGCCATAAACCATAAACATCATTACATAAAATCTAGGTCCATGATCATCCATCCATACATCAACACATCACATGCATCAATAAGCAATTATCACATAATTACTTCTGAAATAACTTTTATTTCAAAAATATAATAATTATATTTTGAAAACCATTTAACTAACAATTTAGCTAATATGGAAAGCATCTAATCAACATTAGATAAACGCCATTCACCGTTGCTGCATGAATCCGCCAAAATTTACTGTTAATTAATTAATAAGAAGCACATTCTTAAATTAATTACATGCATTAATTAGATGGTAGGAAATAACTAAAACAATTTTAGAATTCCCTTACACTAATTAAACATTGGGTCAAACATCTGAAAATTAATTACAGAGAGCTAAAACAATTTTAAAAGCTCTTAAAATAATTTCAGAAATTTTTCGGAATTTTAAAAATATTTTTCTGGTTTAAAAACAATTTAAAATACTTTAAAAATGGGGAAAAAGGGGAGGGGCCAGACCGGATCCAGGCGGGCCGGATCCAGTAGCCGGTCGCCTAGAGGCGGACCGGCACGGGTGCCCGGACCCCGCCCGCGTCCGGGTAAGTCGACCGGACGTGGCGGGCCCGCGGGGACCCGCGAGGGTCGCCCCTTGCGCCCGACAGGGGCGCGGCCAGGGCGAAACCTTGGCCGCCGCCCCTCCACGGCGCTGCGCAGGAGCCGAGCGGCCCTGCCGCCTTCTGCGCCCCTCCGACGGCCGCGGACGGTGCCGGCGGTGCCGGAAAATGCCTCCCATTTGCCCTTAGCACCCAGAAAACTCCCAAAAACCCCAGATTTGCAGGAAATGCCCCCTTCTTGGACTGTCCAAGAAGCATGGCGGCGGCATCTTGCAGGGGGTCGTGTGGCCTCTATAGAGGGCAAACGACGCCACAAAGGGTTCTTCGTGAAGCCCTTGGTACCAGGAACAACTTCCATGTACCAAATAGGAAGTGCACATCCTATGTGCGACCCAAGACGAGGTAAAAATTAGGGATTCATGCAGAACGCGAATCGACGAAAACGCATAAAATGACATTCATATGACGCCGATTTCAACCGAGCCAGCAACCGGCTCTGATACCACTGTAAGGAATCGATCAGAGTGCAGCGGAAAGCGCGATTCCCTCAAGTAGATATCGTTGCCGGTGGTCGGAATCGAACAAAAATGGAAACCGCACGTAGGAAGATCCGATCTTTACCTTGCGCGGTTGCGAAACTCCCGAATCTGGGGAGGAGGTAGCACTGGAGGCACTGGTGTTTCAAGCCGTTCAGGTGTCCGGCCTCTAGACGTATCCACGCGAGCTCCGGACGCAGATGGGATCTCCTCGATCTCCACGCGTCTCCCGGATCTCAACTCCACCATGTGCCAGAGAGAGGAGAGAGAGAAGGGGGCGCCTAGGGAGAGAGAGAGGAGGTGGCGGCCAGGGAGAGAGCTGTAGCTTGGGCCAGGGTTTAACTCTCCACGTATATTTATAGACACTACAGTTTTTTCACAAAAACCTAGTTATTGTCTATAACGACCATCCTGCCCAGTCTGCTCGGACTCTATTACGTGTGACCCTTTAGGCCCAAGTGCTAGTCTAGTTTTCAGCCCATTAAGCCCTAACTCTTTATTGACTTACGATAATTGACCGGGCTTCCAATCAAGTTGGGTGCCAAGCAACACCACTTGATCCTGGCAAGCATTGGGGTTCAGCAACCCATTCAAGGAACCTTTTGTGTCAACAGATACCACGTGACTATAATCCTTCGCTCGTACAATGCTCCCGAGTGCACTTAGGGTATGGTCAACTGTCAAACCCTAATACGCGCACTCACTTGGATTAGATGCCACATAACAATATCATAAAATTCCTTTTCTGATAAGTAGTCATGCTCTGGCTAGGGACTATTAGGCATCTTTCCCTAGAGCATTCACTCTCTTATTACCGAGAGCGAGCGATCCCATGTTGACCACACAATCACCTTCGAAGGTATTCCGCTAGATCCGAATACTTAACTGATTAAGACCCCATGGCTAGAGATCTATAAGTAAGGTCAAAATCTAGAAGTCCATCGACAAAGTGTCCTTGGTGTCTCAGGTCTAAGGACCAATCATGCCACTGTGACAATGAATCTAGCTGGTTGACAGTTAGGTAACATTACCATCCAGTGATTCATAACGGATCAGTTCAGTGAACTCATTCTCCAATGAGCACCTACAGATTCACCTTAGTGTCTCCACACAAGTGACTATGAGACCAGTCACCCTCATCATATGATCAGCAAGTGCAACCTGTACTAGTCTAATCGGATATCTGATGTCCTTCTCGAATATCCTCCGACTAGGAACAATTAAGAATATGCGTTTAAAGGACATTAATCTCATTGTTATGATCTCATCATAATAGTATCCATTGCGCATATTCATGGACTTCATAATGAAACGATAAATGAATTACACATAATGAATATAAAAACCTTATTATTATTATTAAAGAACAAGATTGTGCAAGTTATGATTGGCTTGAGGACACCCATAACTAACAAACCCATGGTCATTGCTTTTTCCTATGACCTTTTTTTAGGTCCCTAGAGTAAACCAATATTCTCTCTTTTCATGAATACCAAAACTATCCTCAGCCACCTCTCCTTCCTCTTCCTCCTCTTCTGCAGTAGTAGCCCTACCTCCGCTACTAACGACCACCAGCTCCTCTCCTTTATGGCCTCACTCCCCAGCCTCGACGGCACCCTCCCCAGTTGATCCCCAGCGCCAACCCTATGCCTTCTTCGTCGGTGCCTCCTATTGTGCCTTATGTAAGTACATTGTCATTAGTTACAAAGTTAAAGAAAAAAGTACTTAGAGACTTGCAACGTGAAAAAATAAGTACTTACATACTTACAGAGTTACACAAGTAACTTTTTTTTTTTTTTTAAGTAAGAGGTCCTTAGGGCCTCAAACCGGGAGAGCGCACCCTCCCCCAGAGGAGGAAAGTGTTCTCACTCCACCAGTGAGGGCGACCTGGGCCTATCATAGAATAAAATGAGGGATAAGTACAACGGCACAGGGGCATACCCCAGTTAGCCAAATCTAAGGCTAGGAATTCCAGAACGGTCCATAGTGAGGGGACCTTTACATTCACGGGGCAAGGAGGAGGAAGAAAAAAACAGCTGATTAGAAGTATTTTTACAACCAACATTGGCCAAAGCATCGGCAACCTGATTAGCTTGACGGAAGATATGAACCACCTGAGTGCAGGAGATGTCGATGAGAGAATGAGCAGCGCTCCACCACCGCAAGCAGTCCCAAGAGGGGGGCTTGTTAGATTTGAAGGAGTTGACCAAAATCATAGAATCAGAGCAAATCGTCTTCAACGGGAAACCATAGTCTGAGGCCAAACGAAGCCCATCACACATTGCACGCACCTCAGCCAACAAACTCCCGCCGACCCCATAGAAGTGAGCAAAAGCAAAAAGTAACTTGCCCAAGCTATCCCTAATGCAACCGCCACCGCCGTAAGGACCCGGGTTCCCCTTGCTGGCCCCATCGACATGAAGGACCAAGCCTGAAACAGGCGGAGACCATCTCACCAGCTGAACGGAAATCTCCTTAATGGAAGGAGTGTAACCGAAAGCTTGAAGATTTTTACATGTTGATCAGAAATCCCAGTCTTGAAAGTCTGCTTCTCGAGAGAGGAAGATACCATAAAACGGATAGAATGAGTGATCCGAAAAAAGGGGTCCGCTTACCCTCATATCTCATAAGGCAACGGGCTCGCCAAACTTCCCAATAAGGAGCATAACAGAATAGAGAGATATGAAACCTGAGGGGTTGGAGGTATTGCAGTTCCTCAAGATGTACCAGAACCTAGTTGTAATGTTATCCAAATTAGACACGTTGACCTCCAAGATAGGAGCAATCCACGCCCAAAGGGTAGAAGCTAAGTCGTTGGTCAGGAATAGATGGTTTAGATCTTCAGAGCTAGGCGAAGTGCAGCAAGAACACCGGGAACAAGAGGGACGCCCAGCTCCGAGATGCGGGAATCCACGGGGATAGCACGGTGTAACAGCTTCCAGCAGAAAGGCAGCGCGTCTGTAAAAGAATGGTGCCACAGGCGAGCAAAAGGCTTTCTAATAACCCCATGTTGAGAAAAGAATATTATAAGCTGAGGAGGTGCTAAAAGAGCCACTTGGAGTAGCAGTCGACACAACAGTCATGCTGATTAGAGAGCGTAATATCCCTGAGGAGACTAGCGCTGGGGAGCAGGAGGTGCACAGGGTGGTTGGCGTTTTGAACAGCTTCACGAACAGTGATAGGAGGACGGTATAGGGAGAAGATAAGATACCAGACAAGGGCTCCTGACCAATCCAGGCGTGGTTCAGAAATCCACACTTCTACCATCGCCAATAATCCACCTGGAGTTATTGTGCACAGCTTCCTAGGCAGCAGCAAGGGTCGCTTTAGGCATGCCATGGGGATTGATCTCGAACAATGCATCCCCCTGTCAAACTTGAATCTGGTTCTAGCATAAGTCGCCCACAAGGTAGAGCCATTGTAAATGTTCCAGAGATCTTTAGTTGCCAGGGCAATCTGAATATGCGACAAACTCTTGATATGAAGCCCACCCTCCAAGATTGGGCGTTGGATGGCATCCCAAGGAATCCAGTGTCTCCGACGGCCACCATCGGTCCCATTCCAAAAGACTAGCACAAGCTTTTTCAATGTACTTGATGACGGATTTAGGAATAGATGTGGCAGCCGCTGTGTATATAGGAATGGAACTAAGAACGGAATTAATGAGGGTAACTCTGCCAGCCTGGGAAAGAAACTTTGACTTCCAGGAAACCATCTTAGCATTGATCTTATCAATAAGACTTATAGTCAGCAACTCTGGCCTTACCAACCTAATTGGAACCCCAAGATAACTCATCATCCCTTTTTGCTGTTGGAACCCAGTCAACAAAGAAATCCTTTTAACCAAAGAGGCTGGCGCTTTAGGAGATAGGATAAAACTGCTTTTGAGGGTATTAATTTTCTGCCCAGAGGAGCGCTCATAGGAGCGCAGAAAGGATAACAGATTCAAAATGTTAGATTTCTGACCATTACAAAAGACCAAAGTGTCATCAGCAAAGAGGAGATGGGAGACAGCCGGACAACCTCTGGGACCCGCAAAAGGAACAAGCGGAGCACGCTTCAAGCCCCTACTAAGAGCCTCTTCCATAATGATGAACAGAGCTGGAGCTAAGGGATCACCTTGGCGAAGACCACGAGAAGACTTAAAGAAGCCCACAGAATTGCCATTGAAATTAACAGAAAACCAGCAATTGGCAATAAGCATACCGATGTAAGAGACAAACCTATTGCAGAACCCAAACTCGCGAAGGACTGCAAACAAGAAATCCCACTCAACCCGATCATACGCCTTCATCATATCAAGCTTAAGAATAACATTGTGGCCACGAATCTTCTTCTGCAAGTCTTGGACAAGCTGATTTGAAAAGTGAATGTTGTCCGTGATGCTCCGGCCTTTAACAAAGGCCCCCTACTCCTCAGAGATAATAAGAGGGAGAATATGAGACAGGCGAGTACAAATGATCTTGGAGATGATTTTAAGCAGAAGTTGCACAGGCTAATAGGTCTGAAGTCCCCAAAAGTAGAGGGGTGGGCGACCTTGGGGATAATAGCAATAAGGAGGAGCACACGCCCCTGGGAAGGGGGAAGCCCATGAAAAAACCTCTAACAGCTGCAATAACATCAGAGGAGATAATATCCCAACAAGCTTGATAAAAGCTACCAGAAAACCCATCAGGACCAGGAGCGCCCTCACCATTCATTAACCAAATCGCCTGCTTGACCTCATCATTAGTTGGGGTGGATATAAGAGCTTCGTTCTGGGCATCAGAAATCAACTTGGGAATAGAGTGCAGCAAGGAATGGTCGACCACGTGAGCTTCAGAAGAGAGAAGCTTCTGGAAAAAAGTGACCGCCTCCTCAGCAAGTTTTGGCTGGTCCTCACACCAATCCCTTCCACCTTTAACCGATGGATGAAATTTCTCCTTCTGTTACCCGCACGACGGCGTGATAAAAGAAGTATTTTTGTCCCCATCATTTATCCACTTCAACCTGGCTTTTTGAGCCAGAAGATTCCTGACTGTTAAGCGCACGCCGCAAGCCAGCATTAGCGGCATTTAGAGCTTCTTTATGGATTGCTGACGGATCAGCATCAAACTGATTTTGCATGGCTGCCACATGATTCTCAGCAAAGACAACAACCTCCTCTATAGACCCGAAGACATCCTTATTCCAGACTCGCAAGACCTGCTTAGTCACACGAAGCTTATGTTGGAGGTTACAAAAGGATTAGGTGAAGTAATGTTAGCACTATTCCAAGCCTCAGCAACACATTGGAGGAAAGAGTCATGACCAATCCACATCTTTTGAAAATAAACCTGGATACCACGGCTAGATGACAAGAGTACTTCACCAGCAGAGGGGCATGGTCAGAGGGACCCCTAGAAAGGTGCTTAACTGAAATGTCAGGGAATTTGGACTGCCAAGAAGATTAATGAAAATTCTGTCCAATCTGGCCTTGACAGCCGCATGACCAGTCCTATTGTTGGACCAAGTGAAATGAGGGCCCACATAACCAGCGTCCAAAAGGCCATTAGCAAAAGAAAAAGCATTAAAATCCAGCATCGCTGTGGAGTTGGGGAGGGCGCCGCCCATCTTTTCAGAAACGCAGGAAACACAGTTGAAATCACCCCCGACGAGCCAAGGCACAGAAATATTATTACCCATTACGAGAAGGTCATCAAAAAGACTTCGACGATCTTCCACGTTACAAGCAGCGTAAACAGCAGTGATCATGCAAAGATGTTGGTTCCCAGACATAACGTTAGCAGAAAGAGACTGATCTGAACAGCTATGGACAGTAAGGGAAACCGAATTTGACCACATTAGCCAAATCTTAGAATTCTCACCATCATTACCAGCAACACCATCCATTTTCAGGTAACGACACAATCATTAGCTTTAGAGAAGAAAACTTTAGGCTCTAAAATGGCTATTATTTGCAACCTATTAACCTTAATGAGACGTTTGAGGTATCTCTTTGAGGTAAGGTTAGAAATACCTCTAATATTCCATATCAGGGCCAAAAAAATCATGATGAGGAATAACCAGAAGAGCCATCCGATGCCTTGGCTTTGGATCTCGTACACACTCCAATCTGGGCTTGAGAGGCCACAACACCATCCTTGGAAATCTTGACATTTGGCATGAGAATATTCTCTGATAAAGCAATAATGGAAGCTTGGGTTCTTGCATCAACGGGAGCAGGGTCAATAGGGAGAAACACGGTGATGTTAGGGGTGTCAGACTTCCCAAAGTGAAGGTGGGAATTGATTTGTTCCACTAAAGAGATTTATTTCCTAAAGAAGTATTGGAGGGATTGCCGACCGCCGGGAGTCTGGTCTCACCGGCGCCTCCTCCGGCAAGGGCACAGGAGGGTCACAACGATCTGACGCAGGGGCCTGCGGAGGCTTCACAAGGATGTGGGGGTGCCATGCCGTCCGCCCCGCCACCATGCAAACAAACCGGACCCAGGGACGCTGGGAGCTGCATAATAACCCCGAGACAGCCTCTTCAACATCCGGACCCACGGAGGGACCTTCGATCTCACTAGCACCTTGAACACCTTGAGCCGCATGGGGGCTTGATGACACTTGCATGGGGTTGTTGAGGGAATCTGAAACATGCACTTGGACATTAACCTGAGCATCAGCAGGGGTCTCCGTAGCACCAACATCATCAGTAAGCCTGTCAAAAACATTGGACACAGGGATCGTAGCAGCCGTTTGTTTTAACAGAGTATGGGAGCAGGGGACTCTTACGCTTGACAACACGCCACTCCTTGTCAGAAGCGGGAGGAACAGCATCCGTCTTCTGCACTTTATCTCTCAATTCTTCTTGTAATTGTCCTGAGAATGTCCCAGCCTTCTACAGAAACTACAGATGGGCGGCACCCTGTGAAAATTCACCACCTGCCAGAACCCTTTGTCACCTTGACCAATCCACATACGATCAGATAGGGGCTTCGCAATGTCCACATCGACGCAACCAGCGCCTCAACAGTCTGGGTCCAAGCCAATGTAGAATCATGGATACGAAGACCTCACCAAAGTTTCCGGCAATGCTGCGAAGGTAGTCCTCGTTATAAAAATTAACTGGGAGGTTAGGGAAGCCCACCCAGATAGGAATGAGCGTAGGATCAGCGGCGAAATCAAAGTCCGCAGACCACCGGAAGAATCGGAAAAGGTATCCTTTGAGATAGAGATTGTGAGGACTGGGAGGAGAGGGGGAGTGGTCCCCCCCCCTTTTCCCCATGCACGTTGGGTGCAGGGGAGCCCGGAAAGGCCGCCTGGCCATTTCCGGTAAGAGGGCAGGCCCTCCTTCTCCCCCTCTCTCCCGGTTCCCCCTCCTCCTCGCCTCTTCCTTCTCTCCCTCTCGCGTTCTCTCTCCCTCCCTCTCTCTCGCCCCCTCTGTTCTCTCGCTCTCTTTGGTCCCTTTGTCTGTCTCTCTCTCCCTCTCTCTTTCGCTCTGCTGCGGCTGCTTTAGCCGGAGGAGGAGGCCGCCGCTGCCTCGCCGCGCCGCCGCCGCCCGGAGCCCGCGCACGGAGGACGCCGTGCGCGGAGATGCTGTCGCCGCCGCCTGAAGAGAGCGCCACCGTCGACGTGCGTGGCGTCGGCGGGTCCTACCGCCGAGGTAGGGATCCCCTTACCCTCTCCGGTCGGCCGGAGCTTTCCCCCCCCCCCCACTGCTGTGCGCCGCCTTGACCCCCCCCCCCTCTCTCCCTGCTCCCATCTCTCTCTCTCTCTCTCCCTTTCTCTCTCTTCTGGTTGGCCGTCGGGGGACTGTTCCGGCGAGGGGAGGCCCGCCGGCGGCTGCGCCGTCCGGCGACCCCTCTGCCTACGGCCCGGCGCTGGCCGGCCGGCGTTCCCCCCTCCTCTTTCCCCTCTTGCCTCCCTGCGTTGCAGAGAAATGAGGAGGAGGAAGAAGCCCGGCGCAGTGCGCCCAGATCCGCCTGGGATCTGGGTGGTGCCCTGACCCTGGCACGCTACGCCAGGGCGCTGGCAGGGGTGCATGCGGCGCATTGCGCCAGCAGACCCCTTTGTGGGCGTTTGAGCTCCGTTTCGCGTCATTTTCGTGCCGTTTTCGAGCCGTTTTCGGCGTTGGGGTCGTCCCGACTGCGCCAATGGGCCAGTCCGGGGTTGATGACCGTCGTACCAGGTTCCTCGTTTTCCGGGCCCACCTGGGTCGGCTCCGATCGGGTCGATCGGGCTGTTTGACTGTTTGACCCGAACAGTCGTGCTGGGGTTTCCGGCACCCACTAGGTGGGTTCCGAGGGCCGGCAGGCTGTCCGGGCGGTAATATATGTCCTTCGAGTCGTTGTGCTGGGTTCCTCGATTTCTGGCCTGCCTGGCCGGCTTCGATCGGGCCGTTGAGGTCGTTTGACTGTTTGACCCGAACAGTCGTGTTGGGTTTTCCGGCACCCGTGGGTGAGTTCCGAGGGCCGACCGACTGTCCGGGTGGTAATTTTAGCTTTCCGTGGTTGACTGTCAATCAGGTACTTTTTCAGATCCGTTTCCGCATCGAGTTTCCGTTTTTCTGTACGGACGCTTGTGCTGACTCCCTAGCACTGCGCCTTACTAGTCTTCGCCCAGTGTTGTGGCACTTGAGGGCTTGTCCCAGCGCACGGTGCGCATTTGGGTTGTTACCGTTCCCCGGGACCCCCATCCTCGTGGGCCCGTTGAGGGTGGTCTCCGAGCCACGAGTGCGTCCGTCGAGCGTTTCTTCGGACGAAGGGAAAATGGTGTTGGACAGCGGCGTTGAGTCGTTTGTTGAGCTCACTTAGTTGGTCCGGATCCCGCGGAGTTTGGAGTGTCGCGGTGCGGGCCAGCTAGTCCGTTCTCACTGCCTCGCCTTACACGGTTCCGGAGCCGTGTCGGGAGGACAGGCGTGGGACCGTAGTCCGGCCAGACTACGGCTTGTGGTTGTGTTTGTCCACGCATCTCACTCCGACGGGAGGGGAGACCTGGACTCGTGGTCGAGTGGTAAGACGCCGGTGGGCGCAGCTGACCACTGACTAGTAGAGGCTGGGTTGTGGCTAGTGTGTGTTGTCCAGACAAGGGTTTACCGTCTGTTTGTGCAGTTGTGTGGCGTGCCCGGAGCACGTTTATCGAGGTTGAGTCGGTGTGCTGTTGTGTCGTGTGGCCTTGTGGACATGTGTATTTTCCGTTTAATTATTTCAGTACTTGCTCAGTTGTGTTATTGCTTTATTATATCTCCTGCTTAGTTAGTAATCTCGTTGCTTGGGTTACCGTCGTCCTTCCGCTTGGTGTAGTTAGCTTGGTTACTTTAGTAGCGTCGTTCTTTCTGCCTAGTTTAGTTGTGTTGTTCTTGTTTCCGCTGTCGAACCGGTGAGGGGTTGGGTTCCTTGCTGGAGATTTTGTAGTCAAATTTGCAAGAGATTTTGATGTGTATGTGCATCTTCATCTTTTAAAAGTCATTTGCATGCTCATTTATTTATAATTTTTTTTATTTATTACGTAAATTTTCCATTTGGTTAATGCGAGAAATTTAACATGCTTTGATGGTCTGAAGCCATTTGGTCATTTGAATGTTCAAACACCATCATGCAAAACCTTCGATTCAGCAGACAAAGCGATTCGGCAGCCAAAACGATACGGCAAGGGCGAATCGGTGAGGGCCAATCTGCCAGGGTGAAACGGTAGGGGTACTGTAGCAGTGATACGGCAAGGGCCCTGCCGGATCGGTCCTGCCGTATCAGTCCAATTTTTAGGCATAAGTGATACGGCAGCCCCATTTATGCATAATTC
The DNA here is from genome assembly GCA_014218235.1 of Colocasia esculenta. Taxonomy (NCBI): domain Eukaryota; kingdom Viridiplantae; phylum Streptophyta; class Magnoliopsida; order Alismatales; family Araceae; genus Colocasia; species Colocasia esculenta. Next base: position 19,946,366 of record CM024753.1, on the reverse strand, counting down.
TCGAAATCCGCGGGAATCTGAGCGTGCAATCCGGAGGATGGGATTTTAATCCATTAAGACAGCACTCATGAGCTCAAATGGGGTCTGGGTATTGATTACCCGACACTTGATGTTCAAAGCCGTGCGGAAAAGCGATACGGCAAGTCTTTGGGGACTTGATCCTCAAAATCCGTGAAGAGGCTGAGCCTCAAATCTTGGGACAGAACCCTTAGGATATAGAGAACCAATCTATGAACTCGGATCAGGCCCAATCAGTGGCGATCCAGCACCTCATGCTCAAAGTCGTGCGAGAAATCGATACGGCAGGACTTCTGGGGCTTAGTTCTCGAAATCCGTGAAGGGTTGAGCCTCAAATTTGGGGGCAACATCCTTCAGGTATAGAGAACGGACCCATGAACTCAGATCGAACTCAGCCGACGGCGGTTCGGTACTTTCTTTTCAACGCCGTACGGGAAAACGATACGGCAGGACTTCCGCGGTCTCGTTCTCGAAATCCGTGAAGGGGTTGATCCTCAAATTTGGGGAACAACATCCTTCAGGTATAGAGAACGGACCCATGAACTCAGATCGAGCCCAGCCGACGACGGTCCGGTACTTTCTTTTTAATGCCGTACGAGAAAACGATACGGCAGGACTTCCGCGGTCTCGTTCTCGAAATCCGTGAAGGGTTGAGCCTCAAATTTGGGGGACAACATTCTTCAGGTATAGAGAACAGGCCCATGAACTCGGATAGAGCCCGGCTGACGGCAGTCCGTACTTTCTTTTCAACGCCGTTCGGGAAAACGATACGGCAGGACTTCGCGGTCTCGTTCTCGAAATCCGTGAAGGGGTTGAGCCTCAAATTTGGGGGCAACATTCTTCAGGTATAGAGAACAGGCCCATGAACTCGGATCGAGCCTGGCTGACGGCAGTCCGTACTTTCTTTTCAACGCCGCTCGGGAAAACGATACGGCAGGACTTCCGCGGTCTCGTTCTCGAAATCCGTGAAGGGGTTGAGCCTCAAATTTGGGGGACAACATTCTTCAGGTATAGATAACAGGCCCATGAACTCGGATCGAGCCCAGCCGACGGCGGTCCGGTACTTTCTTTTCAACGCCGCTCGGGAAAACGATACGGCAGGACTTCCGCGGTCTCGTTCTCGAAATCCGTGAAGGGGTTGAGCCTCAAATTTGGGGGACAACATTATTCGGGTATAGAGAATAGGCCCATGAACTCGGATCGAGCCCGGCTGACGGCAGTCCGGTACTTTCTTTTCAACGCCGCTCGGGAAAACGATACGGCAAGGACTTCCGCGGTCTCGTTCTCGAAATCCGTGAAGGGGTTGAGCCTCAAATTTGGGGGACAACATTCTTCAGGTATAGAGAACAGGCCCATGAACTCGGATCGAGCCCAGCCGACGGCGGTCCGGTACTTCCTTTTCAACGCCGTTCGGGAAAACGATACGGCAGGACTTCCGCGGTCTCGTTCTCGAAATCCGTGAAGGGGTTGAGCCTAAATTTGGGGGACAACATTCTTCAGTATAGAGAACAGGCCCATGAACTCAGATCGAGCCCGGCTGATGGCAGTCCGGTACTTTCTTTTCAACGCCGTTCGGGAAAACGATACGGCAGGACTTCCGCGGTCTCGTTCTCGAAATCCGTGAAGGGGTTGAGCCTCAAATTTGGGGGACACATTCTTCAGGTATAGAGAATAGGCCCATGAACTCGGATCGAGCCCGGCTGACGGCAGTCTGGTACTTTCTTTTCAACGCCGCTCGGGAAAACGATACGGCAGGACTTCCACGGTCTCGTTCTCGAAATCCGTGAAGGGTTGAGCCTCAAATTTGGGGGAAAACATTCTTCAGGTATAGAGAACAGGCCCATGAACTCAGATCGAGCCCAGCCGACGGCGGTCCGGTACTTTCTTTTCAACGTTGCTCGGGAAAACGATACGGCAGGACTTCCGCGGTCTCGTTCTCGAAATCCGTGAAGGGGTTGAGCCTCAAATTTGGGGGACAACATTCTTCAGGTATAGAGAACAGGCCCATGAACTCGGATCGAGCCCAGCCGACGGCGGTCCGGTACTTCCTTTTCAAAGCCGTGCGAGAAAACTATACGGCAGGACTTCCGGGGCTTGGTTCTCGAAATCCGTGAAGGGGCTGAGCCTTAAATTTGGGGGATAGCACCCTTTGGATATGGAGAACGAACCCATGAACTCGGATCGAGCCCAGATTTCGAAAGTCCAAAACGTCATGTTCGAAGTCTCATGAGAGAGAAACGATACGGCAGGATTTAGTGCAGTCCCGAGAGGGTCTTTTGCAGCGTCCTTAGTCACGGGGAGGGAAGAAAAAGCCCCTTTGGGGGTCTGCTATGATGGGAAGAACTCCCCATGGATGAGAATGGGAGCTGGGCATCAAGTTGCCCTTCCCACACTCTCCACACCCAAGAACGGATGAGAACTTGAGAGCTTCAACAGAGAGAAAAATGCAGGAAAGGGAGCTCTGGTCTCTTGAAACTAAGCAAAGGGGAAGGGAATGGAGAGCCACGCACAGGGATAGCAAGCCCCCACCCCCTTCATCCGGTTTCGCCTGGTTCGGAGTGTGAGAATGGGCAGAGAAGAGCATTTCATGGAGTGTCCCTTGGTGGACAAAGGGGCACTCCAACTTCCCAGGATGGCCCTTCCTTTAGGAATGAGGGGTGGCATTAGTTAGCCATCCTCACCACCCATGACGTGGGGCAAAACACCACGGTTTCAAACTGTGAAATGAAAGGTAGATAAAAGGGGGGGGAGTCATACTGCAAACATAAACAAGAGAGAAGAAAGCACATCGGTCTTGTATAACTTGAGTAAACAAATGGAAACAAAAGAACATTTAAACACTTGCATACACCCAAATACTCATTAAGACCGGTACCACACAAAGCAAGCACAAGGGGAATGGAAGAGGACACTCCTTTCACTGTTTGGGAGGTGGAAGTTACATAGAGAGGGAAAGAAAGAACAAGAAGAAGCACATCATGGGGGACTGCCGTAGCAGTCCCCTTGACCCCCTTTTTTTCCTTTTCTCACCCTTCTTCTTCTCTTCTTCTGGTCTTTTTTGTGTAACCAGTGGAGGAGCTGTGGGGTGGAGGTCTCACCCTCCTTTTCTTAACCCAAACAATAGCTAGCAGCCACGGGATGGAGAAGGGAGACAGCCCAGCCGATGAAGACCTCTTGCTCTGCTGCTCTCCTCAAACGGACCTCCTCTGGGAAGATCAACCACCCTCTTCCACCTCTCCTCCTTCAGCAGCCGGGATCAGAAAACTGGAAGCCCTTCTTTTCCTTCGAAAACCTCTTCTTCCTTTAGCAGCCGGATCCCCCTTTCTTGCAGACTGGAAGACCCTCCTCTTAAGCTCTTCCCACTGCCTCTCTTCTTGTCTTAACCGGTTAGCCAACAACCCTCTGCCAACCTTGGTGGTGTAGCCCAAAATAGAAGCACCTTTTGGCCAACTTCACCTCTGCTGCCGCAGCAGGTTTGGTTGGGATGGGAGGTGTCACATTTCCTTAAAGTGACCTCCCTATAAAGTAGATGGGCCTCTTGGCTGATGGGCTTAGCCTGGGCCTATTTAGGGGGTCTGCTAGTGGGTTTTTTAGATGGGCCTTTGCTTGGAGAAAACCAAGTTGATGCATGCAGGCCCGCTGTATATTTTTTAGATGTCCACAACCCCTCCATCGAACCAGCCATGAGAAGGCAGCAGCAACGCCCCCGCCATCCCCCAGGGCCGGCGGAGAGCAAGGGAGAACCAGGCGGGTAGTAAGATCCCCAGAGCTTCTCTCTTTAGGATTTTGTAACTAGTTATTAAGTGTCACAGAAAAAAATACTTACTTACAGAGTTACACATATAACTCTGTGACTACTTTGTAACTGGTTTCAAAGTTATAGAAGGAAGTGTTTATAGACTTACAGCGTAAAAAAATACTTACTTACATAGTTACACATGTAACTCAGTAACTACTTTGTAACTGGTTTCAAAGTTACAGAAAAAGTTCTTAGAAACTTACGGCTTAAAAAAATAAGTATAAAGTACTTACAGAGTTACACTTGTAACTCTAAAGGTAAAAAAATAAATACTTACATACTTATAGAGTTACATATGTAACTCTGTAAATACTTTGTTACTTGTTACTAGTTATAAAGTTATAGAAAGAAGCACTTAGAGACTTTCATCATAAAAAATAAGTACTTCCATACTTGCAGAGTTACACATGTAACTATGTAAGTACTTTGTAACTAGTTACAGAGTTAAAAAAGAAGTGCTTAAATACTTACAACATAAAAAAGGTATACATACTTACAGACTACACATATAACTATGTAAATACTTTACAACTAGTTATAGTGTTACAGAAAGAAGTACTTACAGACTTGCAGTATAAAAAAGTAAGTACTTACACTAAGTACTTTGCAACTAGTTACAAACGTACTGAAAAGAAGTGCTTAGAGACTTAAAATGTAAAAAAGTAAGTACTTATATACTAATTGAACTAGTTAGAGAGTTATAGAAAGAAGTACATACAGACTTACAGCGTAAAAAGTATGTACTTACATACTTACAAAGTTACACATGAAATTTTGTAAGTACTTTGTAACTACTTACAAAGTTACAAAAAGAAGTACTTAGAGACTTATACACAGAAAAAAAAAAGTACTTACATACATAGTTACTCATGTAACTTTATAGGTACTTCATAACTTGTTATAGAGTTACAACGTGAAGTCCTTAGAGTCTGCAAGTACTTTGTCACTAGTTACAGAGTTATAGAAAAAAGTGCTTAGAGACTTCCCACATAAAAATGTAAGTAATTACATACTTACTGAGTTACACATGTAATTTTGTAAGTATTTTGTAACTAGTTGCAAAGTGTTACAGAAAGAAATACTTAGAGACTTACAACATAAAAAAAGTAAGTACTTGCATATTTACAGAGTTACACATAATTCTGTAACTACTATTTGTTCTTTTTGTAACACTTTGTAACTAAATGCATCAGTCTGTAAGTTTGTAAGGGATCCTCATATAAGTTTGTACGTTTGTAACTAAAATGTAAGTCTGTAAATCTATAACTCTGTAGTCTCTTACTCTATAGTATATTGTAAGTTAGTAAGTCTATTACTTTGTAGTCTATTGTAAGTTTGTAAACCCCCATTACATAAGTTTGTAAATCTATCAGACCCTACGCCCTCTTCTCTAGTGTTCCCAGAGATCCTAATTAAGGGTGTTCTTAGAGAGGTCGAGCTCGACCTAGTGACTATCACAGCTGGAGGTAAGGATCGGAGAGAGCTCCCTAATGAGGTTGGCACATTGCAGTGAGAGGATCTATAAGCGGTTAAGGAAGAGGAAGGCGGTAGAGACTGCAAAGAAGTCGGTGTCGAGGGGGAGGTTGTGGTGGAAGACGGAGGTGACGCGAAAGGCGCGACAAGAGACACCGGCGAAGGAGTAGTAGGGGTCTTCTGTTCTTTGTTGCTTTGCTAATTCTTCGACCGCTCTGCTCTAATGAGGATGTTGGAGCCGTCGCCGGTTGCTCGAGAAGGGCTCCTTGCCGCAGGAGAGGAGTAGGAGGCTCAACTGAACATAGTTCTTTGAAACTTGGGAATAGACAGCCATTGTCTTGCTGGGTGCCAGACTTTTGGAATGCTCTCTCTCTCTCTCTCTCTCTCTCCTCTCTCTCTCCTCTCTCTCTCTCTCTCTCTCTCTCTCTCTCTCTCAAGCCCACGCACTGTACATTATTTTTGTTTCAAGGTGGCTTCCCTCTGCACCATCTATATATATACACACACAGACATAGAATTCTGCTAGAATGCGATCAACTAGAGCTAGCCGTTGGTACATACATACATGCACACACACAAAAAGAGGATCATTCTCGCGAACATTGCATTGTTTATTTTCTCCGAAGATAAGAACATCAAGAAAGAAGTAACTACTCAGAAACATGAACTTCATCCTTGGATCATACATAGCATCTCATCTATTATTATAGGACGTAAATAACAAGGCACAAAATATATATAGATCACAGCACATGTATCTTGCCTTCAACGGCGAAAAGTGAGACTAGCTGGACTTGGGGTTCTGCCTCTTTATGGGATATATTGGCTGCTTAGCGATGCCACACTTGCCATGTGGGTCAGGAACATTACGTAGCAATTTTATATATCCTCCCTCTCCCATCCTTGTCCGTAGGAGTTCTTTATAATCCAGTAATCCTCTCCGGCTTCCGAGTCATAGCCCACTATCGTGACTCCATGGTTCACATTAGATGTACATGCTTTCTTGTAAATGCCCTGCATAACACAAAATCACAAGGGTACTACACGTTATTTCTGATCGTCCAAATCAAAAATATGTTTCACCTATACGTTGCATAATCCATATGCAATAAATGATGTTTACCCTTTTCCTTTTACGACAACACTTACACATAAGTTAATTTTACGAGTTCATGGGTTAAAACCTTGTGCGACATGCATGTGAGTGCATGTGATGATGAACCATTATGGTCAGATATCGGTTTCAAATTATCAAACTTATACTAATTCTAGGTCCAAATTAGTAAATTACTTCCAAGATAAGTGTATACAAGTGTTACGTTTTATTGCAGGAAAACTTCCAACTCTGGCATAGAATACCACACGTAAATTAGCAGCTATAAAGCTTGTAAGTATAATAAGCGAGTACCCCTTCGTAAAACTGGAAATCACGTCCGCTTGCATCAACACCAGCGCCAACAGGTTGCCTTGCAACTCGCATACTTAGAGCCCTCTCATTGTTTCTTGGAACTTTTGCATACCCATCAATTGTGACCACTTGATTCTATAATTTGCCATATAAAAAAGGGGGGTCATTAATTCTGAGAACTCATATAACAAGTAATATATACATATATATTTTAAACCACTCCATAGAAAAGAAAGGAATAATATTAGTTAAATATGGCATAGATCATGGCTTACTCTATCTGCCTTACACTCTCCTTGTTGAGCTGTGTATGAGTAATTTGCGTCGCCCTTATTTCTTGGATGTAGTCATAGGCTTTGCTCATCAACCGGGTTTGCAATGGGTGCCCAGGTCGTCACAGTCGACTATTTCTTGCTCAGAAAGGGTGATCAGATTACCTGTGACTATAGCGTTTATCCCTTCTACAGTGGCAACGGCGGTGAAAGCCCAGCAAGATGCTGTAACCATCAGAAATTAATGACCCAATTAAGACAAGCTAGCAACACTAAAATCATATATACTGTCTCTTTTTTGTTGTCAAAAGTGTGTACAAATTTGGGACACTTTTGGAGCTTTTCTTCTAGTTCAGAGATCTTCTTCTCACTCGAACTCATACAGATGAGTAAGTCCTTGATGAGTGCTATTATTACAAGAGAAGTATTTGGACATAGACTCTTACATATTCATGAGACTTAAACCTCTCCTGCCATACAATGAGAGCGAGAGACGTTGACTCAACTCTCTAGAACTACCATGCCAACAAATATTTTGCATTGTGTACAATTGGATCCTGGATCTCATTGTCTTCCAAGGGATTTGGTTGTCTATATATGTGCTTTCCTTGGGTAAGAAGGCATGCCATTCTCCAATGTCCATGGCTTAGTTGACATCGCTTGGAGTGCTCCTGTGATCTTTTGATGATTGATGAGAACGGCAGCGTGTCTATGGAATAATACATGCTAAGATCCCTTTCGTTTAATATTGACCATAGACCAGTATCAAATTTGCAGTTGATCTGACCACACTTTGTTTCTTAGGAGGAGGAAATTAGACTCAAAACTTCCGCAGGCGGGGGAGAGATGATGTAACCATTATAAAAGGAGAGGTATCTGGCAAGACTCAAAACTTCCTCAGGTGGGGAGAGAAGATGCAACCATCAAATTATGCTTGGTAGTCCAATACTACAAGCATATCATGAGAGGACTGTGCATTGATGGAAAAATATGGAATTTTGAAGGCTTCTATTTAATCATATTTAGCTAGCTGCCTCTGAAGAAGATATATACTTATTTGTTCCGGCATGGTGTAAGCTAGTTGTATGCAACAAAAGTTATAAATATATAATTGACTGGGCTATATGTGAAGAATTAATGCGACAATTATATAATCAACTATATATGAACAAAACTGCTATAAAAATTGTAGTCTCACAGCTGAAAGCCAAGTAATTGAAGGAGTAAGTAGTGAAGCAACCACCACAACCGCCTTGGTTTTTCACAGGACCCACTGCTCAAGTTCTCGCCAGTCGACTGAAGCTGGTTGTTGTAGTTCTATCTGATCTGTGGCAAATACAAATCAGCTGACATGGGAATATCATGGAATAGTCTACTCATATCGAGCTGGGGACTGAGGAACATAGATCTATATTCTTCATGGGATAAATCAGCAAAATCGTTAAGGCCAACGGTGAATGAGTGATTGTTCTCGGGGCGATTGTGTTCATCAATGAACTGGAGATTGTTTCTGAATATCTCAAATCTCTTCTGCTTCTCCTCCAAATCCTGGTATGACTTGTCATGCTTCACTTGCCATTCTTCAAACAACCATTTGATCTCCTCTTCACTTCTTATCAGGCCCCAGAAGTACTCCTTCTCTCACCCTCTGCACTACTCCAAGTTGAGAGGATGAGAAGAAGAACTAGAGAAGTGAAACTACTTGCATTATTTCTGCAACACCCCATCCTCATCATCCTCTCTCCTCCCCACCCGTCTATCTTCTCAATCCTACCAATTCCCCCACCTCCCACACTTCAACAACTAAGGAATTAGTGGGAAAGCATGGGTTCCGTTGTGGCTTTTTGTAGGCCTAGCTACAAGGAAGTTTCCTTGCAAGTATTTAACAAAATGGTTATTACTTTTAGTCCCTAAAATCTTTTACAATTAACTTTTATCCCTAAATTTGACCATTGCATTTTGAATTCAATAAACCTTATCCTTATTTAAATAAGAAGGTCCTTTTCGCGAACCGAACCCTGTCTTACAGCCAACTATAACTCATCAGTGCGCATGCAATAAAAAATGAGAGAAACCAATTATATTTTTAGTATATTTTTGCCTTCTCATTGAGCAATGCGTTTATATATGACATATTATGTCCGTTTAATGAAAAATAAAAAACATATTAAAAATATAATTGATAAATATAATAAATATTTCTCATAAACGAAAAAAATTGTTATATAAATATCTAGTGGATCATTAGGATCGATTGCTCATCCAACAAGTACAGAAGAGAGAACCCCTCAAATTTCTTTGCACTTTTTCGAAGGATCGAGCTAGCAGAGAATTTCCTCACCTTCCCCCACTCCCGAAACCTTAAGGTGGGAAATTTAATGCCACATGAAGTAGATGGAAGGCATTTTTTCTGTTGTAATTTCAACTTTAATTTTTTGTCTGAATTTGATTCATAAATGAAAATGGATTATGAATTTTCCATTTCCATCTTTGATGTGTACATTCATGATGAGCATGGTACATGAAACAATAAAGTCTAACTGAGATATTTGCTCCTCTTCAACACTTCATTAAAATAATTTTTAATATATATTACCGGACAAAACTAATAAAAATATGGAGAATTAGTTTCAGGTCCCTAGTAGGGATCTGATATTAATTTCAGGTCCCTGTCAGCTTTTCCCAAACCATACAGTCCTTACTTATGCAGGACTTATTTTTAGGTCCCTGCTTTTTGTCCCGTTATCCACCCCCGTTATCTCAAAGTGTATAACCGTTATCCCAAAAGTGTGTAACTGTTATCCAGTTACACATGTAATTGTGTAACTTACCCAGTTACACATGTAACTGTGTTAGTTATCTCAAAGTGTGTAACATTTATTCCAAAAGTGTGTAAGAGTTACCCAGTTACACATGTAATTGTGTAACTTACCCAGTTATACATGTAAATGTGTTACCCAGTTATCTCAAAGTATGTAACAGTTATTCCATAAGTGTGTAAAAGTTACCCAGTTACACACGTAATTGTGTAACTTACCCAGTTACACATGTAACTGTGTTACCCAGTTATCTCAAAGTGTGTAACAGTTATTCCAAAAGTGTGTAAGAGTTACCCAGTTACACATGTAATTGTGTAACTTACACAGTTACACATAAAACTATGTAACTATATAGAAATTTTATAAGTTTGTAACTCTATAATTATGGCTCACCTAATTACATAGTTACATAGTTTTAAAAGGATTTACCTAATTATTTTATAACTATTATCCCAAAAGTGTGTAAGTACGTACTTACACAATTACATATAAATCCTGTAATTGTGTGACTTACTCAGTTACACATGTAACTGTGTTACCTAGTTACACATGTAAGTATGTAATTACATACTTACACAGTTACACATAAAATTATGTAACTACATAGAAAATTATAAGTTTGTAACTCTATAATTATGGCTTACCTAATTACATAGTTACATAGTTTTAGAAGAATTTACCTAATTATTTTATAACCATTATCCCAAAAGTGTGAAAGTACGTACTTACACAGTTACATATAAATCCTGTAATTGTGTAACTTACACAGTTACTCATGTAACTATGTTACCCAGTTACACATGTAAGTATGTAATTACATACTTACACAGTTACACATGAAATTATGTAACTACATAGAAAATTTTATAAGTTTGTAACTCTATAATTAGGGCTTACCTAATTACATAGTTACATAGTTTAGAAAGATTTACCTAATTATTTTAATTCGTAATATATCAAAAGTGTGTAACTACATAAGTACGTACTTACACAGTTACATGTGTAACTGGATAAGTATGTAAATTCTGTAATTGTGTAACTTACCCAATTACACATGTAAATATGTAATCATGTAAGTATGTAAATTTTGTCTAAATTTACATGTAAGCCACACACATGTCTCTGCAACATCACGTGGAAATTTTATATATCCTCCCGCCCCCCAATCCATCCGCAGTAGTTGTTTTTTGTTCTTGAACGTTTAAAGAGGTTTTGTTTATTGATCTTGTCAAAGATTCTACATTATATTTATCCAATCAACGTCTCTCTGATCTGAAGTTGACCATTAACTAGTTGCATATATGACACATGCATGATAGAATGACTTTTTTAATAGAAAATGAGTGTATTATAATTTTTTATAAACCTACTCTCAATAAATTGTTGAACCTTGACCTCTTAGTATCATTCATCGAATACCACCACTAAACTACTATAAATTAATGGCCAGTTGCCGGACAAGTGTGTGTATATATGTATATATATATCCACTGCATGTGTAGTTTACTGGCTATGAGTGTTCATAATATGGTCCAAATCGAAAAATTGAACCGAGATTTCACATAACTCACAGTTCAGTTCGATTTCAAGTTGGGGAATAGAAATGAGTCGAAATATATATGTATATATATATATATAATTAATAATACATATTTATACAAAAGCACTTGTAATGCAGTTGGTTGGACGCAGTGAGAGCACGCGGCCTCTATCTCGTGACCTCCACGAACGCCGTTTAAATCCTTTTTTGATTGATTTTGATTTGAACCAAACAATTTAGTTAATTCGGTTCGATTCGATTCGATTCGTTGAAGAAGATCAAGACAATTCGATTCATGAAAAATTGAGGGTGAATCGGATGAATCAACTTGTGTTCATGCCTAACCGGCAATATGTGATGACTAATTATGGCGTGGTTCTCGAGATAGCTTCTTCTTTTGATCCAAGATTAAAGTTCAGTAGTTTTAAGCTGATCACCATTGAGAAGCCCATGCATGTAGTTGATTTGTCTAATATATTATGGCCTTGCTAAGTACATGTCGGTGCGAGAGCAAGCATGCTTAATTAGGTAGATCTAAGATTGTACCTTCATGAAGACTCCATTGTTTATTTTCTATATTTGCATGTCATAGAAATTACGTTCTTATAATAGCATCTCGCTTATATATAATATAGGACTTAACGCTATAAGAAAATGGATTATTAGTGAGGACTATTGACGCCGGATTTAAAAAACCGTCACTAAAAAAATATTTACGACGGCTGTTAAGAAGTCATCTCTAAAAATATAATATTAGTGACGGCTTAAGATAGTCGTCCCACTAAAAATTGTTACTGATGACTGATTATAGTATAAAGAAATTAACTAGGCAGAACACGTGCAAATTAAGGAAATATTATCAATTGTTCACCTATATTAAAGTAATGTCCTTAATACAGCATAGCATATTGGGAACCACAAGTCAGCGGCCATCATGAATTTGTCTTTTTTTTGTCTTTTAAGTGAACAAGATCATGTAGCCACTCGGTTGGTGTACAGGCATGTAACATGTGTAAATATTTAAAAGAACGTGATTTTTACATATATATCTCCTCTTAAGAGATTAATTGTGTGAGAATCCATCTTAAATTTATATTTATATATATACCTCTTCTTAATTTGATTACAAAATATTGTCAATGACCTTATCGTAACATGTCGTGCCGCATGTCAAAAAAGATGTTTGAAACATGAGAAAGATTTATTGCACTTATATATTACACTTTAAGTGCAATGTGACTATATAATTCATGTGGCACTCTTCACATGAGAAGCGATTAAAATGTCAATCTAATTGTTAGATGTTACATTGATTTGTTGTCTAGTCATATTGTACTTAAAATATAATGTGAAAGTGCAATAAACCTTTCTCTTGAAACATTATGTTAACTGTTGAGTTGTGGCTCAAAATTAGAGGGCATCTTATTAGCAACAACATCAGCTGCATTTCGTGGTGCCGTGGGCATCACATGATACATGGTATATTTTTTTGAGGTTTTTAGGGTGTGTATTGTAATTCTCTATGTAAGAATATTTAGAGATTTATAAGAGATAAGTTTAGGTGACCAAGAAGACCTTGAATTTAATTGCACTTGTAGTACTTTAATATTTATCATAGTGGAAAGGTGGCTAAAAGGAGAAAAGTTTCATAGATGTAAGATAGAGGAGCAAATCATGTTGTAAGGAGCAGTTAGAGGACCCAACATCATGTTTTTGTCAGCAGTAGAGGGGTAAGGAATTGTGGTTAGAGATAGTAGAGCAACTACGTTGGAAGAGAATACCTCCAAATTAATCTTCAGCAGCTGTGGGAGGCATGCATGAATGGTAACTCTGGGAGATCTGAGAACAATTACATTGGTGTCATTCACTTTAGATGCCATATATATGGAGAAAACAGAAACAAGATTTTGTTTGAAGGGGAGAAATTGTACAGACTTTAAAGGCCGTGAGACCAGTGTTAGAAGCAGCCTCTACTTTCATTAACGCCAACAAGGCTATCTGATCAGAAGACTTTGGTCATGCACAAGAGAGGCACCCTGCAGGGGAAAGGGTGTAGGACAGGGATCGGAGACCTCAAAAGACAAAAGCCTGTTGTCTGTCAAGGTTGAGAGTTGGATAAGGCCCGAGCAAAATTGGATAAAGGTATATAATTTTTTTGATAGAGCTCAAAGCTGAGATGTTTGCAGTGAAAGCTTGTGTGTAAGCAGCGGAAAACTTTAGGGAAAATATTATATTAATGGAATCCATATATATTGAAGGAGATAATGTAGTAGTGGGTGAATGCGGTCAAAAATCTTGAAGAGTCACGTAGAGATCAGGGGCTTAATTGTCAGAGCAAACAAGGCAGGTGCTATGTAGGTGGAAGTCCATAGAGTAACGTACACACCCATAGAACTGCTAGCTAGTAGTGCAGCTGATTGGCTAGCAAAGCAGGCAAGAACTGTTAAATTCAGCATACATGGTCAAGTTTTTGTAACTTGGATGTTATAGTAGCTTTGTACTAGATGCTTAATTTGGGGCCGTTGGCTCTTTTATACAACCAAAAAAAAAAAAGTATCACATACGAGACCATGAGGCTTAATTACTAGGCAGTTTTGCTTAATTCGTTCATGCATGTCGACAGGTGCAGCTACTCAGCTGAACTAGAATTATTCATGTCATGTGTGGATCCCCAGTGGAAACTATATGGAACAGACCACTAACAAAAGCATTAATGCTTACAGTTGAACGAATCATCATCATCATCATCAGAGCCCTATCCATTATTTGGGGTCGGCTACATGAATCTTTTTCCGCCAAAGATTTCTATCAAGTGTTATAGTCGTGTTTAAACTCAAAAGGTCCAAATCCTTCTTAATAACATCGCACCATCTCATTTTAGGCCTTCCCCTAACTCTTTTACTAGTATCCACTAAAATTTGATCACATCTTTTAACCGGCGCCGAGTTAAGGCGACGGTACACGTGTCCAAACCACCTAAGTCTATTTTCTCTCATTTTTCTATCAATTGGAGCTATCCCCAGATCCTCACGGAAGCGCTCATTCCTAATCTTATCTTTTTTAGTCTTACCACACATCCATCTCAGCATCCTCATCTCTGCTACACATATTTTGTTTACGTGTTCCTTTCGCACTGCCCAACACTCCGTGACATATAATAATGCAGGCCTCACTGCCGTTCTATAAAACTTTCCTTTAAATTTCACTGGTATATGACGATCGCAAAGGATCCTGATGCACTTCTCCATTTTACCCAATCTGCCTTAATCTGTGTGCCACATCGTCATAAATCTCCCCATTCTCTTGGATGATAGATCTCAAGTATCGAAAGCTACTACTCTTAGAAATATCTTGACCATCAATTTGAACCACATCTTCTTGAGGAACCCTTTGATTACTATAATACAGTGCATAAACTCAAACTTACTCCTACTAATTTTAAAACCTTTAGACTCCAAAGCATGTCTCCAACTTTCTAGCTTAACATTTAAACCATCAATACTCTCATCAATTAAGACAATATCATCTGCAAATAGCATACACCAAGGGATATCATCATGCAAATATTTTGTCACTCATCTATAACCAGAGCAAAGAGATATGGACTTAGGGCAGAACCTTGATGCAAACCTATAGTGACCGAAAATTCACGGGTCTTTCCAGCAATAGTTCTCACACTAGTAGTAGCACCCTCGTACATATCCTGAATCAAGTCAACATATCCTTGAAAGACTCCCTTCTCTATTAATGCCCACCAAATCAAGTCTCTCGGTACTCGATCATACGCCTTCTCCAAATCAAGAAAAACTATGTATAAATCTATTCTCATCTCTCTATACTTCTCCATTACAGTTGAACAAATAAATTAGAAAATTATTGAAATACGCATATTATATTATAATAATATAACTTAATTTTGGTGTTGTCACGTGAATGCACCAGGACAATCTTATTCTCTCTATAACATCTCCTCCTTAAAAATAAAAATTTTGTATTGCCAAAAAATAACTAAGAAATCATATTTCCGTCATAACATCCCCCTTTCCAAAAATAGAAATACAGATAGTTTAAATGAACTAAATAATATGACTATTTCTGTACTATAAAAAATAATTTGATTAGTTGGATATGAAATATGCTTAATTAGCCTAACCATTAATCTCATTATAGTACAGGAACATGTATATTGCAAAATGCGCATATTAGAAGCAAATCATTCTATGGTTTCATAGATTTGAAGACATATATATATCTATATTATTATTATAATAAATAATTATAAATATTACCACATTGACAGCACCATGATGATTTTTTTCCTGCCAAAAAACGTATCTTCCTACTCTCTCTCTCCAACTTCTCTCCTATTAAACTTTCCAAAATATATCTAAACGTTCAAAAAACTCTCAATCTCACTCTCAACTTTCTTAAACTAATAAAAATTTGTTAATATAATTTTCATCTTTATTCAAAATCTATTTTCATAAATAATAAAAAATATTAACCTCATATATACTATTTATAAAATTTATTAATTCAAACCTAACAATTTTCCGTGCAATGCACAAGCATAGAACTAGTATGTATATATATGAGTATGTCCAAACTCCTACATCTACAAAAAAAAAGCAAAATGGTTAAACTCTGTGCTCACCTGTTTTCTCCTATATTTGTCTGCCATCTCCCTTTTATGGGTCATTTCGGTACAGAAGTATATATCCCAGAGTAATTATCTTAATCTGGAATATATAGATTAACTTAGAAATTAACCTATCTATTTTTGAAAATAAATTGGACTGGATGGGCAACCCTTATTGTCCAAACTCTAGATAAATCTCTACCCCATCTATCATCTAGGGGAAAAAAGACTATTTTCTTAGCCTAACTCGAGATAACATTCTACTCCATCCTACCGAGGATATAGTAACCAAAATTTTACACTATCATACCCTCTTATTAAGATACCTCATCGTTAGTCTATACCACCATGCCAAAATCAAGTAAATACTAATTATATATTTACACCCCCATATTTAAAAAGACCCACCGGTGTGGAGACTTGAAGGAGAGGTTAGTAGGCAGAAAGGAGATGTGATCATCCTACGCGAGATTCACAAGGATAGGGAGATAGTTAATGGTTATTTGATGTATTAACACGTTGTTATGTTACGATTAGACCTTTAAGTGTTCACTAATGTACCAAAGTTAATGTATAAGTTACATGTTTTGATTCCCAAAATTAACTGAAAGGATCTGATACCAATTGTTGGAACCCTTGTCTTTTGATGATCACAAAACACTTGTTATATTTGCTAACAAGTTTGCAAGTTGAATGCAGAAAACAGGACATTTCATAAGGGTAAAAAGGCCTTAAAAGAAGCTCATTTGTGTTAAGCTATTGAAGGAGTCGACCCCAGAAAAACTCAATTTTTCTGGGTCAACCCCGGCTCTTCAAAGGAGTCGACCCCAGTTGGAAAGCATGTCCTGCAGTCCTTAAGGAGTCGACCCCGGAAATGCAGGAGTCGACCCCAGAAAAACTCAGTTTTTCTGGGTCGACCCCAGCCCTCCAAAGGAGTCGACCCCAGTTCAATTTGTGCAGTTCTGGGCAACTGGAGTCGACCCCAGTTTGTATTGGAGTCGACCCTGACTCTTCTGGAGTCGACCCCAGCTAAAGTGGGAGTCGACCCCGGGTTGCAGAAGTTTCTGAAAAGTGCTTTTTGAGCACCTTTTTGACCAAGACCTCTTCTTGTCTTCTCTCAAACGGCTATCTTTGAAAAAGAGGTATATAAAGGACACCTTGGGGAAACCCTAGGCAAGGATTTTCGTGGAGAAGTGTGCCTCCTTCTAGAGTTCCATCCAAAGCTTCTTCTCCAAGGATTTTCTGCCTTCCAAAGCTTCCATCTGCTACATCCTTGCTGAAGGCATCTTTTTGGGGAGATCTTCTCATCATCAAGCTTCATCAACATCTGAAGATCATCCTCCAGAGCTTGGCATTGAGTTTGCTTGTTTATTGTCATCTCTTTCTATTGTTTATTGTTTGGTGAGCTAGGCACCGCATCAACTAACTGTGCTTTGGTGAGCTAGACACCGACGGGTTAACTAGCTGTTTGTTGGTGAGCTGGGCACCGTTTCAACCAGCGGTTGTGTTCATCTCTTAGTGAGGGAAATCTCACCGTGTTGGTGAGGACTGGATGTAGGTAGACCAACGGGGGTCTTACCGAACCAGGATAAATCAGCGTGTCCTTGTGTGATTGCTTCCTTCTTCCCTCTCAGCTCTCTTTGTTTTTGCATTCGTTATCATTTCCGCATTAGTTTCCGTTGTTCATTCAAGACAAAGTTTTAAAGCCCTATTCACCCCCCTCTAGGGCTAGTCATAGTCTAGATCCTTTCATTTGGTATCAGAGCAAGGTCACTAGTTTAAAGGGTTTCACAACCTCTAGTGTGGATTGACTATGGCTGGATTTGGAGAGCAGAGTGCTTTCACTGAAGGCAACTCTACGAATAGGCCACCTCTGTTCAATGGCAATAACTATAGCTATTGGAAAGCAAGGATAACTATCTTTCTGAAAGCTATGGATTATGAGCTATGGAATATTGTGGAAAAAGGTCCTTATGTTCCCAAGGAACCTGAAAAAGATTGGACTCCTGAAACTTTTAAAAAGTTGTCTATGAATGCTAAGGCAATTAATGCTTTATTTTGTGCTTTAGATGCTAATGAATTCAATCGTGTTTCTATGTGCAGCAGTGCAAAAGAGATTTGGGAAAAGCTTCAAGTGACATATGAAGGAACTTCTCAAGTCAAAGAAACGAAGATAAATCTTCTTGTTCACAAGTATGAGTTGTTCAAGATGGAAGAGAAAGAGACCATAACAGAGATGTTCAAGCGGTTCACGGACATCACGAATGGGCTCAAAGCCCTTGGTAAAGAATACTCTATCCCTGAACTCAATAGAAAAATTTTAAGATCTTTGCCTATGTCTTGGAATCCCAAGGTGACGGCAATTGAAGAGGCAAAAGACCTCTCACAAATTTCTTTGGATGCTCTCATAGGATCCTTAATGACCTATGAGATCAATATATCGAGGGACATAGATGACTCTAAGAAGAAAAAGAGTCTTGCCCTCAAAGCTACTAACGTGTAAATGAGTGTGTCAGTGAGGATAGCAATGAAGAGATCGATGATGAAGAGATTGCCTTAATGACGAGGCAATTCAAGAAGTTTCTGAACAAACGTCGATCCAACTTCCAACCAAGAAACAGAAGATTTCAGAAGAAGAATCATGCTAAAGGGGAAACTTCCAAGAGCGAGGAAGTCACTTGCTTTGAGTGCAGAAAGCCGGGACATATCCGGCCTGAATGTCCCGAACTCAAGAAGAAGAAGGCATACACCAAGGGAAACGGCAAGACATCAAAAAAGAAGGCTCTTGCTGCTT
The DNA here is from genome assembly GCA_014218235.1 of Colocasia esculenta. Lineage (NCBI taxonomy): Eukaryota > Viridiplantae > Streptophyta > Magnoliopsida > Alismatales > Araceae > Colocasia > Colocasia esculenta. The sequence continues at coordinate 19,927,604 of CM024753.1, read as the reverse complement.
GGAGTGATGAAGACACCTCCACGGGAGAAGAAAGTGAAGAGGAAATCGCCAACCTTTGTCTCATGGCCAGATCCGACCATGAGGAGGTAAATTCTGAAACTTTTACATTAGAAGAACTTCATGAAGCGTTTAATGAGTTATATGAAAAATTTATTGAATGCAAACTTGAGAATAGATGCTTAAAGAAAAGTATTGATTTAATGACTCATGAATTAAGTGCATCTCGTTCACATGAATGTGAAAATGTTGATATAGTAAATGAGAATACATTGCTTAAGAAAAATGTTGAAACATTAGAAGAACAAATCCTAGCCTAAAAGATAATTGTTCTAACCTTCAAAAAGAAGTAGATAGATTAAAGAATGCCTTGTCTACTTTTGTGCGTGGTCGTGATAACTTAGATGCGATTCTTGGTAGCGCAAAAGGCGTGTTTAGAAAAGAAGGAATTGGTTTTATCCCTCAAAAATCAAAGCATAAGACTACAACTTCTTTTGTTGGGGCTAAGTTATCTAGTACTCCATTTGCTACATGCAACTATTGTGGTAAGAAGGGGCATAAAATTCAGAGTTGTTGGTTCCGAAAGAACATCCACAAGATCAAAACAATGTGGGTGCCAAAGGAAACAACCAAAAGTTGGACTAACTTGGATGGACCCAAGCAAGTTTGGGTACCAAAAAATCAAGTGTAAATCTTTTGTTTTTGCAGGGCCACAGTGGTTCGATGAATAAAGAGTGGTACTTGGATAGTGGTTGCTCTCGGCACATGACGGGAGATAAATCTCAATTTTCTAGTCTTGAAAAGAAAAGCGGTGGAAATGTGACGTTTGGAGATAATAGCAAAGGAAAGGTAATAGGTATTGGCAACATTGGTAAAACTCCCTCTACTAGCATTGAGCATGTGTTATTTGTAGATGGATTAAAACATAACTTGCTTAGTATTAGTCAATTGTGTGATAAAGGTTATAAAGTAATCTTTGATGCATCTCATTGCATGTTAACCGATAATGTTTCAAATGAAATCAAGTTTGTCGGTAATCGAAATGGAAATGTTTATACCGTTAATTTGGATGATTTGAATGAGAAGGAGATTTGCTTTGTAGCAAATAACTCCAACCCATGGATGTGGCACCGAAGATTGGGCCATGCTAGCTTTGGAATCATTTCCAAATTATCTAGACGTGAGCTTGTGGTTGGTTTGCCTAAAATGAATTTTGATTCAAATGGAGTTTGTGATGCTTGTGCCAAGGGTAAGCAAACTAGAACTTCATTTAAACCAAGAACATAGTTTCTACCTCTCGGCCTTTGCAACTATTGCATTTGGATTTGTTTGGCCCGACAAGAACTGCTAGTTTAGGAGGCAAGCGCTATGGTTTTGTAATAGTCGATGATTTCTCTCGGTTTACATGGGTTTTGTACTTAGCTCATAAAAGTGATGCATTATCTGAATTCATAAAGTTCTGTAAAAAGGTTCAAAATGATAAGGGTTATGTGATTAATGCTATCCGTAGTGATCATGGTAAGGAATTTGAAAATCTGCTATTCAATTCATTTTGTGATGATAATGGGTTCAGTCATAACTTTTCTGCTCCGAGAACTCCTCAGCAAAATGGTGTGGCTGAAAGGAAGAATCGGACTTTAATTGATATGGCCCGAACTATGCTTTGTGAATCTGTTTTACCTAGATATTTTTGGGCTGAAGCTATTAATACGCATGCTATATCACTAACCGTTGTTTGATTAGACCTTTGTTGCATAAGACTCCATATGAACTCTACAAAGGCAGAAAACCGAATATCTCTTATTTCAAGCCATTTGGGTGCAAGTGCTTCATCTTGGTAAATGGCAAGGAGGATATAGGTAAGTTTGATCCTCGAAGCGATGAAGGTATATTTGTTGGATACTCATCTCACTCTAAAGCTTTTCGTGTTTTTAATAAGAAAACATTGGTTGTTGAAGAATCTATTCATGTAATCTTTGATGAGACTAACCAAAGTGCTAGAAAAAGAGATGATGATGATGATGATGCAGAAATCATGAAGGATCAAGAATTAATCATTCATGACTTAGATATCACGGAGCCTAGTGAAGAAGCAATGGATGATCCTACCCAACTTGTTGGTGACGAAAAAGAAAAGGAAGATCCTCCACTTGAAGATCTGCGAGTGTCCTCACCAAGTGATGAACTACCTCGAGCGTGGAAGATCATGTCAAGTCATCCAATCGGTAATGTGATAGGTGATCCGTCATCCGGTATGCGAACTCGGAAAACTCAATATCAATGTGATTATATTGCTTTCATTTCTCAATTTGAACCAAAGAATGTTGATGAAGCCCTTCTTGATGAACATTGGTCTATTGCTATGCTTGAGGAACTAAACCAGTTTGAGAGGAACAAAGTGTGGACTTTGTCTCCTCGTCCGAATGACCATCCCGTGATCGGAACCAAGTGGTTTTTCGAAACAAACTTGATGAATCCGGTGTGGTAACTCGGAACAAAGCACGTTTAGTTGCCCAAGGATACTCTCAAGAAGAAGGGATAGATTATGATGAGACCTTTGCACCGGTTGCTAGACTTGAAGCCATTAGGATTCTATTAGCATTCGCATGTTTCAGAAATTTTAAATTATTTCAAATGGATGTTAAAAGTGCGTTTCTTAATGGTTTCATTAAAGAGAAAGTCTATGTAGAGCAACCTCCTGGGTTTGAGGATCCAAAATTCCCAAACCATGTTTTTGTCTTCATAAAGCTCTATATGGTCTTAAGCAAGCACCGCGTGCATGGTATGAGAGATTGAGTCAATTCTTATTGAACATGATTTTAAGCATGGTTTTGTTGACTCAACTCTATTTATAAAGTGTGTTGGTTCAGATATTTTGCTTGTTCAGATTTATGTGGATGACATTGTATTCGGTTCCACTAAAGAAAAGTTGTGCAAAGATTTTTCTGAGTTGATGCAGGGGGAGTTCGAGATGAGCATGATGGGTGAGCTCAACTTCTTTCTCGGACTTCAGATCAAACAAAGTCATGATGGGATCTTTGTAAGTCAATCAAAGTACACGAAGGAATTGCTAAAGAAATATGGATTCAACAACACCAAGCCTCTTCCAACGCCTATGTCTACAACAACAAAATTGGATAATGATGAGCTTGGTAAGCCTGTTGATTCTAAGCTTTATCGAGGTATGATCGGATCTTTACTTTATTTAACTGCAAGTAGGCCCGATATATTATTTAGTGTTTGTATGTGTGCGAGGTTTCAAAGTTCGCCTAAAGAATTGCACTTAATTGCCGTTAAACGTATCTTTCGGTATCTTGCTTCATCGGTTGATTTTGGTTTGTGGTATCCCAAAGGATGTTCCTTCGACTTGGTTGGTTACACCGATGCGGACTATGCTGGGTGTAAGGTTGATCGGAAGAGCACAAGCGGAACATGTCATTTCTTAGGAGGTTGCCTCATTTCGTGGTCCTCCAAGAAACAAAATTCCGTTGCTCTCTCGACGGCCGAAGCCGAGTATATAGCAGTCGGGAGTTGTTGCACACAAGCACTATGGATTAAACACCAAGTAGAAGACTATGGGATATGCTTGTCTAAAATTCCGTTGCTTTGCGATAATACAAGTGCCATAAATTTATCGAAAAATCCGGTTCAACATTCTCGCACTAAGCACATTGAAGTACGTCATCATTTCATTAGAGATCATGTTTCTAGGGGTGATATTGAATTGAATTTTGTTGACACCACACACAATTAGCTGATATTTTTACTAAACCATTGTGTGAAGACCGGTTTACTTCATTGCGCCGTGAATAGGAATGTGTTCATCTTCTTTATAAACAACACATATTAACTCATTCCATCCTCTCTTTTTGACGATGACAAAAAGGGGGAGAACTTGTGTGTTTTGATGTTAGTTACGAGGTTGCATTTAGAACTTTACTCTCTTTTGATGTGAATGCTTTTAAGGGTGCTCGTAGTAAGGGGGAGCTATTTCTTTTTGATGATTGGGAATTGAAAAGTGTAATTTTCTAAATTATGAATGGAAAACCATGTTCATCCTTGAGAAATTCAATGAATTAGTGTTGTGTTACATGCCTTAATGTGTTGAGAATTTTTGTGTGAAGTTGTGCTTTTAACTAATGTGCCTTATTGTGTTTAAACAAGTGTTTGGTATCATTGATGGGTTAGACATATTGATTATTTGTGTGGGTGTTTTGTCATCATCAAAAAGGGGGAGATTGTTGGAACCCTTGTCTTTTGATGATCACAAAACACTTGTTATATTTGCTAACAAGTTTGCAAGTTGTATGCAGAAAACAGGACATTTTATAAGGGTAAAAAGGCCTTAAAAGAAGCTCATTTGTGTTAAGCTATTGAAGGAGTCGACCCCGAATATGCAGGAGTCGACCCCAGAAAAACTCAGTTTTTCTGGGTCGACCCCGGCTCTTCAAAGGAGTCGACCCCAGTTGGAAAGCCTGTCCTGCAGTCCTTAAGGAGTCGACCCCGAAAATGCAGGAGTCGACCCCAGAAAAACTCAGTTTTTCTGGGTCGACCCCAGCGATCCAAAGGAGTCGACCCCAATTCAATTTGTGCAGTTCTGGGCAACTGGAGTCGACCCCAGTTTGTATTGGAGTCGACCCTGACTCTTCTGGAGTCGACCCCAGCTAAAGTGGGAGTCGACCCCGGGTTGCAGAAGTTTCTGAAAAGTGCTTTTTGAGCACCTTTTTGACCAAGACCTCTTCTTGTCTTCTCTCAAACGGCTATCTTTGAAAAAGAGGTATATAAAGGACACCTGGGGGAAACCTAGGCAAGGATTTTCGTGGAGAAGTGTGCTCCTTCTAGAGTTCCATCCAAAGCTTCTTCTCCAAGGATTTTCTGCCTTCCAAAGCTTCCATCTGCTACATCCTTACTGAAGGCATCTTTTTGGGGAGATCTTCTCATCATCAAAGCTTCATCAACATCTGAAGATCATCCTCCAGAGCTTGGCATTGAGTTTGCTTGTTTATTATCATCTCTTTCTATTGTTATTGTTGGTGAGCTAGGCACCGCATCAACTAGCTGTGCTTTGGTGAGCTAGACACCGGGTTAACTAGCTGTTTGTTGGTGAGCTGGGCACCGTTTCAACCAGCGGTTGTGTTCATCTCTTAGTGAGGGAAATCTCACCGTGTTGGTGAGGACTGGATGTAGGTAGACCAACGGGGGTCTTACCGAACCAGGATAAATCAGCGTGTCCTGTGTGATTGCTTCCTTCTTCCCTCTCAGCTCTCTTGTTTTTGCATTCGTTATCATTTCCGCATTAGTTTCCGTTGTTCATTCAAGACAAAGTTTTAAAGCCCTATTCACCCCCCTCTAGGGCTAGTCATAGTCTAGATCCTTTCATTAACTTATTGACAAGGATATATATTCACCATTTTTATAAATTAAGGCGAATAATGCCTGAAATTTTGTAGGGTCCCTCACATAATGGGCAACTTATGTTTTGGGCCATTGAGAGAGGAGGTTCCAACAAATCTCTACAATCATGAGAGAGAGAGAGAGAGAGAGAGAGAGAAGATGGGTGTATGTAGGAATGGAGAGAGAGGAGGATCTATTTTAAAAAGGAAATATTTAAAACCTACACAGGGGATGTATCGGAGGGGTACTCATCTCATACAGTTAGTAAGTCATTCTCATTTTAAAGAGATGTGGACTCTTCCAAATTTTAATAATATTATATATTAATTACATTTTATTTTGAAAAATATTTATTACATGTCAAATATATAACACATATCGGCCATTATCATTGGACACCACACGGAAAGTGAGAGAGGGAGAGAGAGAGATCATAATATTTAACTCTAGTGAGGAAAAAAGTATTGGAGAGTGAGAAGGATCTTTGAACACATCTAAAGGGATCGACCAAGAAGGGTTTCGGTGTGTTTATGTTATATATTTTTAGTGTTTTTTGTAGTTATTGGACCTTTTTAGTATATATAATTTTTGTACTTTACTTGGCATCATCTATATATACTTGATAAAAGAGAGTTGTATAAACTATCCTTAAATTAATGAAATCTCTTTCGTTTATCATTATTTAATATATTTGGGCATATTTATCCACTCATTATTTTATAGCCTATAAGTTCCTAACTCACTATTTGTCCGTACAATTCTACATCAGACCCGAGGCCGCTGCCTCAAAGTTTAAAGCCCAAGTACCCAAACTGGTTATCCGGTACCCATTAACTCGTCGGGTTCATCCCGCAGGCCCGTTCCACATCCACGGCCCGCCCACTAACAGCTCCCCGCCTCTCTTTCCTCGAGAAGATCCAGGAGGGCTCTTAGGGCCCAAGTATCCAAAGTGGTTATCTGCTACCTATTAACTCGTCGGATCCACCCCGCAGACCCGTTTCGTATCCACGGCCCGGCCCACTAACACCTCCCCGCCTCTCTTTCCTCGAGGAGATCCGGGAGGGCTCCCCTCCGGCATTTCTTTCCCCTCCACCGCCACCATCTCCTCTCCGGCCGGCCGCCTCCTCCTCCGTCCATTCTTCTCCGATCCGCCATGGACGACGACCGCGTGCGGCAGGTGGCGGCGCCGTTCCAAGCCCAGATCCTCTCCTCCCACTGCCAACGCCGCCTCCTCTCCGATCTGCTCCATTTCTGACGTCTTCGTGCTTTGCTTTGTTTCCTTCCGGGGCGCAGGTGGTGGAGCAGTCAGTGCTGACGGTGGTGAAGGCGGTGGAGGATAAGCTCGATGAGGAGATCGCGGCGCTTGAGCGGCTCGACCTCGACGACCTCGAGGCGCTGCGGGAGCGTCGGCTGCAGCAGCTCAAGAAGGCGGCGGAGAGGAGGACCCGGTGGGCCGCCCTCGGCCATGGCGAGTACACGGAGATCGCGGAGAAGGAGTTCTTCGCCACCGTGAAGGCCAGTGACCGCGTTGTCTGCCACTTCTACCGCGAGAACTGGCCTTGCAAGGTAAATTCCTAAGCTCGGTTTGTGCATGGAGATCTGGAAGATCCATCAATTCTTGATACATAGTACATCAACATTCTAGTTCCTTGTTCCTTTTTGATACCAAGGATTATACAGTTCCCCTAACTTGCCTAGAAATGTAGGTGATCCTCTGCAGAGGAAAGGTGAGATCCTTATTAAAATTGAAACTAACATCGAGTATCGGTGTTTTCCAATTTACCGTCATACAAAACAGCAGCCTTTCGGCGCTGGGAGATGGAATCAAGTCATCGCAGGGAAACAAAATCACCAGCCACTTCTATAACTGTGGACTGGAGGTAAAATACATCCAAGGAGGGAGAAGGGTGTGGCAAGAGAGATGGTCGATTTACCCATGTACCAAACACCTTTGGACTGTTGCCCTGCACTGCAAACTGAGGTGGAATTATGCTTTGCTTAAGGTAAAATGATGATGATGATGATGATAATAAAAGAAATTGCTAGAAAATATGGTTTGAATGAGAAAATTGCTTGTCCAGGTTTAACCTTCTTATTCTCAAAGAAAGCACCTATAAATGCTGGCTATACAAGTTAAAGAAATAAAGGGATAAATGTCACTGGAATATGTATATATATATATATATAGGATGAGCAAAATGCTCTAACTGTACTCAGAATCAAGGTACATGTTTTTGTGTCGAAGCGGTTTGTTGATGCTGGAGATGTTCAGCCATTCGCAACAGTTTTGCACTTAGTGCCTGGTAAAAGGGGGATGCTATGAAAAGCTTAGTGTATATAATTGCTGCTTTTAAGAGTCAGAATCAATACATTCAGGAATGAGGGAAATGTGTTTGTTTATTGCTCTTAAGCTTAAACTGGAAACATACAATGATTTTGAATACATATCAGTGCTATATATTTAGTGACAGTTTCTAGACCTACTGAATTGCTTGCTGTTGGCTTAAGTTCAGTGATCAACATTAGTTCTTGTTGGGTTGTTCCCTGATCCATGTTGACCTGTTAGCTATGACCATATGAACAGAATGTTTGTGTGCCTTGCTCAGCCAAGTCAGTTATTCTGATTTCTTTCTCGCCACATGATCTATTAGCAAATTGAAGATTTATGAGAAACTATTTTATGTATAATCTAATGGTGATAAAGCAGAATGAGTAGTGAATGCCAGGTCCTAAAGATTTTAGTGAATGCATCTTTCTGAAAGGTATTTTCTCTGATTGGTTTAGACATGTTGTTTATATGCTTAGCCTCCTTGGTGATGCATCAGGAGTGGTTGTGACTTGTGAGAAAGTGAGTGTGTGATTTCTTAATAGAACGGAATAATGTTATGCAAAATTCTGTGAATTATGAAAGGTGCTATTTTTTTAAGATTATGCAGTTATCTCGTTTTGCTGGTGGTGACTATTATGACCTTGCTCCTTTTTCTTCTTTATCATAAATAGCAGTTTGGATATTTGGTTACATTTATCTGTAGAATGCCTTTCTCTCTGTCATTTGTTTAAAATTTGTAAAAGTTGAGCACCTTCCATAATTTAGAAGTTGTTTATGACCTTTTGAAACGGATTGTGTCATGAGAACCGTTTGACTCCTTTTACATCGAAACCATCTTCTAGGGTTAACTCTACTGGATAAACTAGTTCCTGTGTTTTGTGGAATTATGAAGCTTTTGGAGAAATTCTGGTGGTGTGTGGGAGTAGTTTGAATTTTGAAATAGCATTGTCTGCCAAGCACAGGGACCTAGCTCAGCATTTCAATATCAAATGTCAATCATGTATCTGAGAAGAATGTTCTCATGGTACTTGCCCAATGCATTCACATAATCATCACAGAGCCCGCCACAAGCAGTGCCAGGCCACCTTTAGATGTTGTACCAGGAACACAACTAGAACCACCTGCTAGATTCAGAAAACTGAATCGCTAATGGGCTCATGGTTGTAGCTTTTCTGGATTGGGAATGAACATAAAGACTTCAAGAACCATAACATAAATGGCACACTATTGATACAGTGCCCAATTCTGGGTCACTTCTGATGGAAGGAAAGTTGGAACAATAGTACCTGATAGGTCAGGCCTCTCTGAGCACCCTGGGGTCAGAAATTCACTCTCTTTTATGTTAAAGTCCGACTGAAAAATCTCAATTCTAGTAACCATCACACTATATGCATTGCTCTTTGACAGGGATTTAGAGCAAATTCTCCAGTTGAAAATATAGGTCGGGCTGCACTCAGATTGATCTTACTTTCTTCATGCTATTATGTCCATCATAAGATAAATGCAAGTAGTTCATCTACCTTCAGTTAAATGGAAGATAACATATTAATGTCCTGTTCTTCCCAGGTAATGGACAAGCACCTGAATCTTCTAGCCAACCAGCACATGGAGACACGCTTTATAAAGATACATGCTGAGAAGAGTCCCTTCTTGACCGAGAAGCTCAAAATTGTTGTACTGCCGACCCTTGCCTCATAAAGCATGCTAAAGTTGAGGATTATGTGGTAAGAAAGGTGATTTCGCTCTGTTGTCACTCGAGTCAGGTTGTTCTGAATTGACGTTAGATGAATGGGGCTTTTGTAGGTCGGATTCGATGAGCTGGGAGGAACGGATGAGTTCTGCACTCAAGACCTGGAGGAGAGACTCGCAAGATCCCAAGCTATCATTTTCGAGGGTGAGACATCGATTTCTCAGCTTAAGACCAGCACGAGGCCCCAAAGAAGTGTTCGGCAGTCGGAAACTGCGAATTCATCTGATTCAGAGTGACTTCGATGCATTATTATGGCTTTGTTTATTCGGAAAGGGAGGGGGGAGTCTTCGTCCTTGGGATATTACTTTGATATTTCTTACATATGGAAGTTGATTAATCTATTAATTGGTGATATTTGTCATCTTTGGTGAGAAAGTTTTGCCCTCGATGTAAGTTTTATTGAGTGTCAGCTATCGGCTGCTGCCATCGCCGTCGTGTGACTGGAAAGCTTCAGAAGGGGAGTTTAGCACAAATAGTCAAATCTTCTTAGATTGGAGTTTGTGTTGAAGAATTGACGTCTTTTTACCAACATACTCGATATATTATTCTAATCCATGGGAGATTTGTGATCAGTTTTTTACCATTCCCAGTGAATTCCACAAGGAGCTTGGAATCACTCTTTTTAAGTCCTCGTCAGTCTTTTTTTTTGTAGCAAAGGAGGAGCTTAATGCTCCATTTACTAGAACAAACCAGATACATAATATATGAGAAAAGACCAGAAGACACAAAGGGCGATAGAAGGGGCAAAACATAAGAGCATACAACTAAAAGGAAAGGCACCAAGATAAAGGTCCTTTCAACATGAAAATGAGTAAAGATCATACCCATAGCCCTGAAATAAACCAACAAGAAACAACACATAGGATCAAAAGAATCCTCACAAAGCTTTCGGAAAATGCACACAAACAGATGGTGTGCGGGTGATCTCAAGAACACGAGCCAAAGTATGATCTTCTCAACCGGGGGAATCCAGAGCCTAACTAAATGGCCACAGAAGCCTCATCCGAAGCTCAACCAGACAGTAGCACTTGTCGATCAGTGATACTAAAAACACAAAAAGGAAGAAACAGCCACAATATGATGTCACAGCCAATAGCTCCTTTGAAGCGAGGACTAAAGAAGAGTCCCAAAAATTGGGAAGGAACAGGACTTCCCAGCACAAAAGGGGAGCTAAGATGGGCAAGAGGGAAGTAGGGGGAGGGGAGATGAGCTGGAGGGAGGGGCAGAGGAAGAAGGGGGCACAGAGAATGGGCCTAACACAGTGGGGGAGGGTGTGGGGAGAAGGGGCAGATCTAGCCATGAAGAGGGGGGTGGGGTGCATACATGGTTGGCAGTATCGACCTAAACGTATTGGTATCCTAAACCATGATCCAAAACCAGATAAACTCCCCTCTTAAGAGAAGTTCTAAGTCCGTCCGATACATCCGAAACCGATCCGTTTCGCCCGAAACCAACACTGCCAAGATCGAACAGGGTGCAGTGGAGGGAAAGAAAGGAAGGGGATGTGGTGGTGGATCCGGCAGTGCAACAGATAAAGAAAGGAAGAGCAGATCAAAGGAGGGGCGAATCTGAGCAGCAACACGAACAAGGGGGAGAAAGGAGAAGAGTCCGCGGCAATGCGAAGAAGAGAGAGGAGAGGGTGGAGAAATTAAAAAAAGGGGGGCAAAATCTTGCAATCTCGCTATCCAACTCAGCTTCATTACAAGAATTTTCTTGCAATAAACATTTCTCATCTCATATTGGTACTTCAGGTTTATGAACATTGCACCCCCCACAGGTATTATATTAAGATTGTTCCACTTTTGGTAAGCAGATGCAAAAAACTTGCACGATTCGAAGGGAGAAAAAGGACTTGCATGTGACTGAGTGGCTTTGAAGGTCCAATGTTCTGCTGTCTTAACATGAAAAAACAAAAACTAGATGAAAGAATTTTTTTTGTGATTAATGTTCGAGAGGCGTATAAACTTAAATGTGGATCCTCATAAACATATGTAGGTGCTCTTTGAAACATTTACCTGGGAAGTTCATTCTGCGCATGAGATCCTACTCTTTTTTAGAGCCCATTATCATCTTGGATACAAAGACAGCTCCTGCAACCGAGTGCAGTTGCAACATCTTCATCCGTAGCTTCAAGCAATTAACAGGGACCGCAATACTTTTAGTCTTTATCTACAGAAAATTCTTACCAACTAAAAGGGCGTACCCAGTGCATGAAGCTCCCGCCAGTGCAGGGTCTGAGGAAGGGACGATGTTAAATTATCAACTAATGAGTTAAATTTTTCCCAAGGGCATCCCCATCACAAGATGCCATCAGTTGGCAAAGTTATACAAGCCACGCAACAAAAAAGAAGAGTTCAAGAACGCAAACCAAACTAGAACAGTCCATCCTTTCTATTCTCATCTATTCACATTCCTTTATCTGAAGAAAAGATACACCTTACATTTCATTCTAGACAACATAAGAAAAAACACAAATTGGCTTACATGGAAGAGGCATTTCACAACTGCCCCATCTCTTGTTAAAGAATGATAAAAGAAACAGGTTAAAAAAAATAAAGTACAAAATCAAGGTGGGGGGGGGTGGGGAGGAGAGAGAGGCTGCTACCGTAATGGCATTTTCAAGCAATTTCAACATGGAAAACATACTATACATTTCTATGGCCGAAGTCGGGAAGGGAGCAATAATGGTACACAGCAGGGGGCTACCACCTGTAAGTAACTATTTGGATCACATTCTGAACCTTAGGAACCTACAAGGAATTGTTTGGTCGCCCATCCAACGGGGGACAAGATTCCACAGGATGTACAGCTGCATCAAGGTCAATCAAAGGGTTTAATACCTTTTCCACCTCACCTTGTAGAAGATTCATCTTCTAGAATCATAGATTCTGCAGATTTGCATGTTTGCTCATCACGGAATGCCAGGGTCCATCTGCCATCAACCACCAACTTTCTCTTGCCTTTACCGGTGACATCAGGCTTGGACTCCATAGTAGGCAAAGTTGTTGGACGGATACGTAAATGTAACCACTTTGGATGCTTGTCGTCTACTTTTGGCTGTTCTCCAGAAGGAAAATGTGTCATTAAACAAAAATACACAACCTAGATGAAGTGGAAGAAGATGAATTATTTGGAAACTGATAAAACACCATTTCCAATTTGTTAGAATAAATTTACATCCCACAATTTCCTTTTTCACTAGAAAATAAGAGTGGGAAAACAAATATGAATAACCAAATTATACACAATTTGTGTCCACGTTGACCTCCAAGCAAAGGGGAGTAAACTCTCACTAGGGTCTGGGTAAATACCAGAACAGAAAAGAGGAACAAAGGTTGCTGAAACACCAGATTCTGACAGCAAAATCAAATTCGTTAACATGTTAGGTCAAGATTGTATGAATGAGACCTATTACCTTTATTTATTAAAACCTGACCGTAGACAAAACCAAAAGTGCATACAACATTCATCACCATTCACCGAGACTCCATGTTCAGAAGTGAGCCAACATCTCAGGTAAAGATTGGCTAACATTGGTCCGATCAGATTGCACACAATCCAATGCTAGTCCAATCCACAACTTCTGACAGGCACAGCCAGACTGGGCAAGTGCTCCATGGTGGCCAACCTATGGCCAGATTAAGGCTCAATTAGCTGTTGGGCCTCAAATGGCTAGTCAAATCTGCTATTGGAGACAAAGTCTAGTCATTGGGTTGGAGAAGATCTTAAGGTCTTCTGTAGCCCCTTAGTTGGCCATTCTCACCCTCATCATTATTGTTTCGCTCGCAACCTCCTCACCCTTCATCATTCTATAACTCCTCCCGATCTCTATCCCTCTTCCGATCTTCGAAGTCTCATCTCTCCTATCTACAGTTGGATAATTTCTAATATTAGGAGGGATAAGGCTGACCTTAGCCATCTACAAGGTATATCTTTTCTCTTTCCATATTTTTTCTTTTGGAATGAAAAAAGGGTCAGACCAAGGACTGGATCAGCCCAGATTAATCGGATCAGTCAGTCCATGCCCAGTCCATGGTCCTTCCCTACTCAGAAGAAATGCAATGATTGCATGATTTTAATCTAGCACAGGATGATACCATTTTCAAGTTAAATTCTGATCCTTCATGTTCTAGGAACATATTTGGAAAGTAATTTACATATTACTTATTCAGACAATTTAATAAATAGGAAAGCAAGCCCTAAAAACACAAATATTGATGATTCATGAATCAAAGATCACCTACATTAGACCCAGCCAAGGGAGCTGTAACACGAATTATCCCCTGTTGCTGAGCGAGGGGCAATTCTTCGGCTAAGAGAACCAGCCTGATGTTCCTCTGGAAATAGCTAAGAAGCAAAAGTGGCGTTCTTTCCCTCTCTCAAATGCTATTCTACAAGGTATTGCACCAGCTGGAAATTGAAGATATTTAACATCAAGTTAATAGAATGATCATCTAGTCTTTTGAGTGAAATAACATAAATTATTAGAAACAGGCAATGGCAGGAAAGGAGAAGAGTGCTTTCTAACCAAGGTTTATCTCTGTGCCAGGCTTGGGTACTAAAACATCCAAGCCAGCAACTTTTGCTCGAGAATGTACAGGATGACTTGTAGGAGAATCTACAAGAGGTTGATCAGGTAAAGTTCCACCAGAAGAAAAGACTAGAAGTTGATGTCGAAGCACAAACACCTGGAATAAGTATCATAGGACAACAAGGAACTGTGATTATTTAACACTGAACACATGATTGCACAAGAATACATGAACACATGATTGCACAGGAATGTTACCACAACTTTTCACAGCCAGTTAGGGAATTCACACATATTTACCACCTAAAAGACACAAGAAAATTATTGCTGTGTTTTCCTGAGTTATATAGTTGAAGGTGAGTGGCTAGTGAGGTCATCAGGGGCGACCTCAGTGTCAAATGTCTACATGGGGGTTCACGGGTGTTTAAACCAATGTGTTTTTTTTCTTGTAAATCACCATGAAGGAAAAATAGCAGCGGGATGGAAATAAAGAAAAGATCCAAGATGATGATGTCAGGCTCTGAAAAACAATGACAATGACCAAAAATTATAAACCATTTTGTAAAAGGAAGTCGAAAGGTAGTGGATAGTCTGAGGGAACATCAAGCATAGGCAAAATGTGGCAACATGTAGAAGGAAAAGGGTAATAGACATTGTCAAAAGAGGCATTAGCCACTTTGGAATAATCAGAATAAGAAAAAATAGTAGCATATAATTGGAAAATATAGAAGTATGTGACATAATAAAGGCATGTGATGAGTGAGATGAACACGAGGTAAGAGTAAAATATTTGTGGCTTGCCTTGCCTCATCACCCAGTCAAGGGTGCCTTTGGTAACACAGCCCAAAAATAAATTAAAATATTGTAATTAGAGCGCATGAAGGAAAGGGCTTGGGAAGGGAGTACAGAGGGAGATGGAGGAAAGGTGACTGGTTGTCTGAGTCCATGGAAATCAAACTGTAGCTGAAGCATACAGAAATTTAGAGATTGATGCTTATGTACCTGGATGCATAATCATATACATGATGCTTACATGTGACAGGCTAGTGAGGATTGTCTGCCATGTAGCTGCCCATTGAATCATGGCAACCAGGGGCATATTAGAGATGCACGCGGAGACTCAGGTAACTCCTTATATCCTGTCAGATTTTTTATGTGGTACTGCAAGTAATCCTTGCATTGATGTGACAACAGTGCCCTCCGCAGTAAATGACACTTGTTCAGCACATCATTTACTGGGATTTTTAGTTTTCAACCCTGTAATCTTTCATATGTAGAGATTACCCTCAAGTTCATTGGTTTATTTATAAGCCAAAAAAATTGACACACATTTTGTAGACAACCTTTTAAGAGGCTTTTCTATAAATATTTGAGGGGCTTATCCATGATGATATTGAATGTTCCACCATAAACCTTGAGATTTTGAAAGCTATAAGCAAATATATAGATTGGCAGGCTAATGAATAAATACGAAAGATCACGGGAGTTAGAAAAGGAAATTCCCATTTATTTTACTGTCTATAAAGAAGATAGATCTTGGAAATGCATAAAGTTCTTTCGTAGATTGAGGAAAAGACATCCTCGACATGCGTAAATTTCCTTCAGTCTTAAAGCTTCCACCCTGATCAAGCAAGGAACTAAAATCCAACTCTCATGAATGACATGCCATTGAACACAGGAATGAAATAGTTATGTGAGGATGCACAAACCTTTACTGTCTCAAACATCCGTTCGCCAGCAACAAAAGATGAGTCACCTGAAAAACTATTCGGTCGGTATTAAGAACTACCCTTGTCTCAATATGAAATCTTCCCAAAAAGCTACTAGTGCCTAATGAGAGAAAAATTAGACCTGAATAAGCATATAATAAGTCCTGAATAGGCATATTAATCTAACCTTCAGAAGTAGATGCTTGATAAGGTATCAGTATTCTCTTTGGGTCCCTTCGAGGCGTTGAAGACTCAATTGCTGCAATTCAGAAAATTGTTTGTGACACACATTATGCAAACAAACATATATATGTTTCTACATTATTTTAGCAAGTTCAAATCAGAATACTACTAGGTAGTAGGTACCTTTCCGCATTTCTTCCATTCATCCGTAATAACTGTTATAAGCAGATCACACCAGCTTCCTTTCATTTCCTCAGAAAGGCCGACAGTAGAATTTCTGTGGGAATCCTGCACTTGAGAGACTAGCTCAGAATCAATAAAAATGTAAATAAAAACAAATAAATTTCTGATTTTGCCTTTCAGAAGATAAATAAACCATATCATTGAAACTGCATCTTATGCCATGTTTGATTGGAGTATTAATTTTGATAAAGTATTGGTTTTGATATTAATATTTTAGAGCATAGAACATTGCAATTAAAAGGGAAGAACAAAATTAAAATTGGAGGGAAGAGACATATTTTTGCACTCTCAAAATCTCTTACTAATCATTGTTAATACTGTTTTGCTGGTAGTATATTTGATGAAACATAGTAATATTAAAAATTGGTGTAGCATAACCGAATATCTCCTAACATTTCAAAATCAAATTGCAATTACTGGAGGTGTTTGATAAAGCAACCAAGCAACCCCCCGTATATTTGTGTACCTGAAAAATAAGAACTCTAAGAGTTTTTTTTTTTTTTGGAAAGTGGAATCAGTGGATAGTACCACAAATATATTAAGGAAAGAGTAAAAAGGATGTACAAGTATAGGTGAGACGCCCCAAAGAATGACACCCCACCACCTATACAAGGAGAAGCACACTAAGGTCCTGTGGCAAATCTAATGCCCCAAAAAGCCAAAAAGGGAAGAAGTACATAAATCAATATTATAAAAAGAAACATCCCATTCCTTCACTCTGGCACAAGCCGCATGACAGACTTCCTCATGGCGTGAAGTTCTTCTAAACATCTGACTGTTCCACTCCACATAACGTCTAGAGGGTGGCATGAAGGATTAGCCACCATACCATTCTATCTCCTCTGAGGGGTCACCACCTGCTCCACCACCTAAAAAGATGTTGGATGTCTGAGTGCTGCTGAAAGGTGCAATGGGTCCTTCTAGCCGCCTCCCTCCATACAGCCTGAGAGCAGGAGCAACCCACGAAGCCTGCAAAGCCATTTATAGAGAAGGGTGTAGTTGAAATCTCTAAAGTTTTTGAGACCCAGTGACCCATCCCCCCTGAATTTTGCTAGCTGCCACCCTCCCCCATGCAATATCATGCCAACCTCTACACCTCTCTCCACAGCCATGCCAAAAGAATTTGCACAGAATGGCCTCGAACTTCTTCCTCACCATCCTCAGCATTCTAAACATAGAAAGAAAATAAGTGGGCAAACTCTCCAGCACTAAACTGCACAATGCCAGTCTCTCTCTAAAAGACAGAGCTCTAGCCTTCCAACCTGCCAGTCTAAACCCAAATCTACTGATGATGGGTTGCCAATGAGCACACCTAAGAGCATCCGAGGTAAGGGGAAATCCCAAATATGACAATGGGAATTTGCCAATCTTACAACCCAGCAAGCAAGCTGCCATCCCTAGGACCCAATCATCAAGGTTCATACCTATTAGGACACTCTTGTTAAAAATGACCTTAGACCTGTAACCTCCTCCAATTATTCCAGCAAAAATTGGTCATGAGCGGCATGTGCGCACCTTCAGTAAGGAACAGAATGATCATCCACATATTACAGGTGCGAAATGGTAACACCTCCTCTAGCCCCTCGAAAGTCTGCTATCAACCCTACCGCCTCCGCCTTCTACCACACCCTGCTCAGCACACTAGCAACTAAAACAAAAAAGAGTGGGGATAATAGATCCCCCTGTCGCTGGCCCCGACCACTAAGAAACCAAGAAGAAGGCTTCCCATTGATGAAGACTGCAAAGGAAGCTAAGGAAATACACGCCCTAATCCAAACAATCCATTTCTCACCGATTCCCATCATGTCCAAGATATCCAGAAGACATTGCCAATTCACCTTATCATATGCCTTTTCAAAGTTCAACTTCAAAACCAATCATTCCCTCTTCTGTTGCTTCAAAGCAAATAAACACTCATGGTCCACTAGAAAGTTGTCCAGAATATATCTTCTCTTAATAAAAAAACTTTGAAAATGATCAACCAACCTATCCATAACAGTAACCAGCCTTCTAGCCATAACCTTGGAGATGATCTTATACGAACTATTCAATAGATTGATGGGTCTAAAATCCTGGAATTCCTGGGCGTCCTTCTTAAGGATGAGCACAATGAAAGCCTTATTGATGCCCCCCATATGTGCCCTCCCCTCCTGAACCTCCCTCGCAGCAGAGACCAAGTCACCTTTAATAATAAGCCAGCATTTCTGGAAGAAGAAAGTAATAGGAAAGTCATCTTGACCTTATCATCAGGAAGCGAGAAAAGTTTCCAATGAATCTCCTCCTCTGAGAAAGGCGACAAAATGGCATCCCTCCTGGGGGGGGGGAGAGGGAGAGAGAGAGAGAAGAAAGAAGGTCGTCCGCTATGGAAGGCCGAAAACACTCCTCCTTCGTAAATAGCCTGGAGTAGTACTCTCTCGCCTGCCCTCTAATGACTTCCTCCATAAAGAAAGAAAGATCACCCACCCTAATGGAAGAGATGGAGTTCACCCTCCTCCTGGACACAATTCGCTGAAAGTATGCCGTGTTTTTATCCCCCTCTTTGATCCATCTATCTCTGGACCTTTGCCTCCAATGGACCTCCTCTCTAAAAGGAATTTCCTCATATTGCTCCTTAAATGAGGCCCCTGAGAAGTCTATCCTCCTCGTCCATAAGCCATGCCTCCTCCAAGCTATCCAGCCCTTCAATATGATGTAACATCTTATCTTTCACTGCCCTCCCCGGCAAGGTCTTGTTAACATAGAAGATAGGATCGGATCAGACCCCTGAATCAGTCCGAGCCGATCCCGATCCGGATCGGCTGATCCTCAGGGAATTTGGCTGATGCTAGATCAGCCAGATTTAAAAAAAATTATTTAAAATTTTTTGAAAAAAATCAAGAAATTTCAGAAAATTTCAGGAAAAATCAAGGGAAATGCAAAAAATCAATAAATTCAAGAATTTCACATATTTGTAAAATCATATACAAGCAACATTACAATACAGAGCAATGTCAATTATTATGACACCTTATTATGATACCTTATTTACCTGAACATCATTTAAGTAAATATTTATATTTTGTAGTTTTATTTACTTAAGATATCACATAAAAATAAAGAAGTACCCCTCAGTTGAATATAAAAAATATATCAAAAAAATTATATCTCTTACTAATAAAAAGTCAACTCTCTCATCTAAGAAGAAAATCACGATTATGGTGATTCTATCAAAATGCCAACTTTCTAATACCTCATAATTTGGCCTAACTAAAAATTTTATAATTTAAATAAACCACATGGAATACTAAAAATCTAAAATCCGGTGAAATAAGTCAAACGTACATGTGACTTCTCCGAAGGACTCGCTCTCCTACTGACAGTACTTAATCTGTTATCAATAAGAGAGTGAGTCTCTTGGATAAGTCAAGTATACGTTTGACTTATTTCACCGAACTTTAGATTTTTTGTATTCCATGTGATTTATTTGAATTATAAAATTTTTAGTTAGGCCAAATTATGAGAGATTAGAAAGTTGGCAATATGTTATCAAAGGCGATTGAGGCCATCGCCTAGGCCATGAAGCGAGGTGAGGCAACCTTAAATCGTCTCGCCCCGGCCCATTTCACCTCAGCGATTTCAAGCCACCAATTCCACCCTTTTTGCCCTTGTCCAGCCCATAAAGAGGCCCATTTGGTCATTTTATTTACTTGCAATGTAGTTTCTTACATTTTAGTTACTTTACATATAGAAATAAATAGATTTAATAAGTCATACAATAATTTGACATATATGAATGATTAATTTTATGAAATATACTAGTTTCATGTACCTATTTAGGTGAATTTATAGATATCTTCATTTTTTAATTATATATATTACTTTATAATATATCGCCTCAATTGCCTAGGCCATCGCCTAGGCCTTCGAGGCTGAGGTGACCCCTTGGTAGTCTCAGTCGCCTCTCGCCTCTGACTACATACTTGGCATTTTGATGGGATCACAAAAATCATGATTTTCTTCTTAGATGGGAGAGTTGACTTTTTATTAGTAAGAGATGATTTTTTTGATATTTTTATTGGATTCAGATAGGGGGTACTTCCTTATTTACATGTAATATCTGTCAGGTAAATAAGGTATGAATAGGTCGATCCCAACTCGAATCGGCCGATCCAGACCAATTCCAAACGATCCTAGCCAATTCAGACCGATTCTAGTCAATCCTGCCAGGATTCTATTACATTTAAGGAGTTACCCCCCGAGATTGGATCGACCATGGCCGATCCAATCCGGAATCGGCCGATCCCGATCCGGATCGGCCGATTCTGCCTTCCATGCTTGTTAGCACCCCGTTGAAGCAACATCTGAACTGTATGCCTCAATCTTCTCATCATGGTAGCCTTAGTTGAAGCAAGAATAGGCTGGGCAGATCAAACAGCAGAGACTGTGCCCAAAGAATCATTCTCCCTGAACCATAATAGCTCAAGCATGAAGTTATGCTTCCCCTCCGGCAACCGAATAGTCTTCAAAAAGATGGGCCTATGATCAGACACAGACCGTGCCAAAGAGTCCACCTGAGGATGGGGAAAGTGATCCCCCCAGGCGACAGAGACCAAAAACATGTCCGACCTAGAGCACACAACATCTTCCCTAAGATTGAACCAAGTGTAACAGCCATTAGCCATACCAATGTCCACAAAAGCAGCTTCCTAGATGAAGTCTGTAAAATCCTCCATGTCACCATCATTACCATATAGCCCCTGTCTTCTCCGATGGTGCAACCACTACATCGAAATCCCCACCCACACACCAAGGCCTACCAGAAGAAAGGTGATGGGAAATCAACTCATCCCAAAGCTGCCTCTTCTCCTCTCTAGCTTGAGGACCATACAACCCACTAAAGTCCCATGAGAAACCATCCTTGACACACCGGAGGTGCACAGTAAGCGCCCACCTGCCCACAACCCTATCAGCGAGCATTTCCTCCACCCCAAAGGGATTCCAAAGGATGAGAATACCTCCGGATCTTCCAACAGCCAGGGAGGCCACTCCCATGGACAAGTGAGTCCCACCCACCTGCCTCAAAAGCTCACTACCATCACCCTCCCACTTGGTCTCCTGGATACATGAGATGTCCACCTTGCACCTTCTAACTAATTCCCGAACTACTGTTCTCTTATCTGTCCCTCCTAAACCCCTCAGATACCATGACAGAATTCTCATTGAAAACACAAGGCAGCCCTTTAGTGAGTCAAGGTAGCTTAATCCAGAGAAACACAAATGAGGATCCAATCATGCAATTGCTTTATGGAGCCACACCAGCTGACCAATTAGATCCGTCCTGAACTCTGACTGTACTACTCTACATGCTAGCAGTGCGCAGGAGATTGCAAGCTATCATGCAATCTCTTTGACAGGAGATACAGAAATTTCCTATGGTGTCTTTGGATACAAATTAAACCAAAGACAGAAGGTGAACTTATCAGAGATGTAGATCAGAGTGGAACTCACCGTGCATTTCTAGACACCTATTGGATGTCCTGCAGTATACGAACTCTCAATGGGTGCATGCAGCTATGCGAGATCTCTTAGGAAAGTTCTATATTTTGTGGACTCCACTAATAAGATGCTTTAGCACAGAAAGGTATACACAAGTGCTTTGACCAGCTTAAGCATTTCATTCAACATCATGCTGGGGATGAAACAAACTTCACTTTTGGCATGACCATTGGCTTCATCCAATGGTGTTTATTTGAAGACAGTTCGCGCTAGACTATGCTTTCCTATAAATTACAATATTCTTTATTCAGAAAGGATTCTGTAATCTCTTCCACCTAGCAATATAGCATCACCAGAACTTTATTATCTATTGCTGACCAAAGGTGTATTCTGGAGACAGAACCCAGGAGAACTGCACTAAATGGCAGAATAACGATATAATTGGTGCTTTGTCTAAAAGAGCATGGAGCTTCTTTGACAAAGAAAGCACCAAGGGTCACCTGGTCTGCATTAGTTTGTTGCCAACATTTATGTTCTCTTTATGTTTAGGAAGAGATGCCTATTATTCTTGACGCTCTTCTATTGATCCCATTGCTACTCCTCATTTACGCTCAACATGCATGTTGTATATCTAAGAGACAGTCAGTTCAATGGCAAGTCCCAAATAGATTGGTCCATTGAGGTTGGTAAACTCAGTTCAGGATTGGACAACAGTGATCTGATCTTGATTTTCCCTTTCACTTTGGGATGCTCAAGACATACTCTAATTCATTCTGAAGCAGCTCATTCTAGGAGGCTGATTCACATGGCCTTTAACAAATTGAGCTGCTTCCATGGCTGGGGTCTTTGACCTCAGTAATCAGATGGCTTGGTCTATGGGTCATGTGGTTTTTATTCATTTGGTTCCTCACGCAGTTGATTTTGACAGTGGTTGAACCACATTCTAAACTTGGTCAAACCATTCCCCAGGGTAACTTAGTTGAACTAATGGGCAGTAAACTTCCATCCTCGCCCCCCCCCCCCCAACCCCACTTTTCCAAATACCACCACCACAGCTGATTCAGATAGACTTGAAAGCTAAAACCAAGTTGGGCCACTTGTCTTGGCTAATGCACATGGTCTATGGCTCTTATGTTTTGGG
Organism: Colocasia esculenta; assembly: GCA_014218235.1. Classification (NCBI taxonomy): domain Eukaryota; kingdom Viridiplantae; phylum Streptophyta; class Magnoliopsida; order Alismatales; family Araceae; genus Colocasia; species Colocasia esculenta. Next base: position 19,904,852 of record CM024753.1, on the reverse strand, counting down.
TTATTCAAGACAGTTTTTTACCATGTTGACCTAACAATGGTTGAACCATTGTCAAGATTTGGTCGAACAATAGTGTAATAACCAGCTTCCATACCCTCCATTTCCCAAGTACAACAGTATAACAAAGAAAAAGAAGAAGAAAAAGAGGTGAAAAGAATAAAGAAGCACCAAGAGGGAGAGAGCAACAGTGGAAACTACAAAACAAAAAACAAAGAAGATAGGAAGGACTAGCTGAGCCACAGCAGCACTGGTAACAACCATCAGCATTACCAGTAGCCTGAAGCAGTAACAACAGAAGAAAGAGGCCAACCCCCACCTCCTACAACCTGTTGCCACCAAATCCACAAAAGACTGCCACAGGTGCTGGATCTATGTAGTTAGTGTTTGTGTTCTATTTGCTGTTTCTTTCATTTTCTCTTTACTTCTCATTTTCCCTTTCTCTTCTGGGAAGAAAGAGTTCGTGAGCGTACCAGCCCATGATCCAGATTGAATACTAGATAAAATTCAGCGTAATTTGGTTGTATCGAATTTATCCTTTGCAAACAATATCTATCATCTTATCTTTTTTTCAGCGCACAACTATGACATACATATATAGAAGTATGATAGCAAGAAAAATATTTCTACCTTCAGGAGTTTAAGATGATGGCGGTTGAATTCCTTTTCACTATGTGGTAGTAGCTGTCTTAAGAGCCAGCCTCCAACCCACAGAGCCTCTGAGGAAATATTAGATCTACAGAAGAGGTTAACCAATGCATCGAGCACCTAAAACACAAAGATAATATCACAAAAGGATCAGCAGTTATTACATTAAGAACCCAAAATCTCCAAGCGAGAATTTTGATCTAGAGGTATGATGGTGACTGTTCCGGTAATACTAAAATAGGAAAGTAGGAAAGTTGATGAATAAGCATCCCGCAACATCTAATCAGTAACCAGGAACCATAGTCAACAATAATGCAAAAGCTGCTTTTAGAACATAGCATGGTTATTCATCACTGGGAAACATAATCATGATGCCACTTACATTAATTTTATAAGAATGAGTGGGATAAGCACCTCTTCTGCCACAGCTTGTTGCCTCTACCTATACCGATATATGAACTAGTGCTACAGCCAAATTTGCCATATTGGGAAACAAAAGCAGGACTAAACAGGGAATGGCTCTCAAAAGAACAAGTAAAATGAGAAACATTTATATATACTTTAAATAAGTAAGATACAAATTGATGTTTAAAATTATGTTCTTTAATATTTAAAGAGTTCTTAACAAATTTATATTTCTTGATTGTTTATTTAACAAGATTGAATTTAAACAAAGACCTTAGTTATAATTCAAACTTTGGCATGTCTAGACATTTTCCATATTTGGAATATTTCATGACTGTACACAAATTTTAAGGCATTAGGGCATTTCATAGTATATCTGAAAATGATATATTTCCAATAAGCTGTTGCTATGAGGATCAATGTATAGACATCTATTCTTTGCCATTTCCAAGCATCCCTGCCCTATATATTGATGGAAAGGTTGGACTGCCACCTCTGCAACCTAGCAAACATGTGCCTGAGAATGCCGTCTGTAACTGCACCAACACCATTATTGTCCTCACCTAGGCATGCCTTCTCCACTGTCCGAGCATGTTGCCAAGAGTCAACCATGAATTCACCATCATAACCAGCATCCACTGCAAAAGAAGTTGCTGGCCCACCGCTACCAGCCTACCACCTGAGCCAAGCCCATGCACACCACTGCCACCAAAGTAGACACTTCTTCTTCTCCTGTCACAAAAATACCACTTTTTTTCCTTTAATTTTTTACCCATTTCTCATCCATTTCCAAAAACAACTGCTCTTGCTTCAGATGTTTGGAAATATGTTTCTCACATAAGTTAATGTTTCCAGCAACTATGGTATAGCCCACAATTTGCTCAGAAAACCATGCCTCTACAATGACCTTTGGCTTCAACTTTAACCTCTAAACCTACAATTGCAATGAGGGCAAGTTGCCAAGCCTGGAGATGAACTACTCACCTTGATAATGTAGATGCTCAAGATACCTTCAAATATGTTCAAGACCCCAATGTTATATAACAATATGACCTTCAAAATAAATTTTAAAATATATTCTTAAAGTAACAAATCAAAATCTCCTATATATGGATTTATTTAAAACCATGATATATGCTGATGGCATTTGAACTATATAGGAAGCATGTGTACCCCATATATTGATACAGTGACTAGGCAGAATTATATCTGACTATAAAACAGCAGAATTCCATTAAACATATTTATTCTTATTAGCAAAATTTCTACAGGTTACTGGTTAAAGCAATGTACTTGCACAATGAATGTTACATAATAAAATTAAGGTTCCCAAAGATTTACCACCGCACCTGGTATCTATGCTTTTGATAGCTTGCTCCTGATTCCTCAAAATAAGACTGCCCATAGTGATCCTGGATGAAGAAATGTGGACAAAAAATACAAAGAACTTTAGAACAAGTATATAATAACCTAGAAAATATAATATTTACTTGAACGACTTTTGAAGCACACACAAACAATGATATCCTTTCAGCACAGGGGGTTTTTTCTTTTCCCATAACCATTTACAACCTCATAATGAATAAGAAAATTGCTGGCCAATATCATACTAAACTTTACATTGTTGAATGAATAAGATTTTTTTCCTTCAAAAAAAAATGACAAGGAATCAGAAACAAAAGGATTTCCTGGGACAGCAAAGTATCTGACAAAATTTGAATTTGTGATATAATTTAAGGCACCAATGGTGTAACAACAAAGAACAACATAGTCTTTTCACATATTCAAGTTATCTTTCTGCACACAAAAATGGTCCTTTTGCACATCATTGACATCCTTAAGGGTACATGTGAAAATTCAAGTGCAAATGTTAATCTGCATTTTCATCCTAACAACCATTCATTTGCAAAAAACCTCATAATATTATTTATTAATTTACATTATGAACTGCAATCAATATTATAATTTTACCTAGAGAATGCAAAGAGATGAAATTGTGACATCAAAGCTAGCATCTCCTTAGGGAACTGGCCTCTCAAGCACATGTATGTAGCATACCTTTACAATGAGTCATTATCCATTACATGTATAAGACATTTTTCTTCGTTTTAGAGAAATTGAAAAGGACATTTGAAGGGTTATGGTATCCACAAATCAATGATAATATCTATGAACATTTTAGTACTGATATTAGTGCCAACTCTTTTCAAAGATCTGCCAACCAAATCATAGATTCATAGAGAATGTTGAAACAGAAGAAAATCAAATATAAATACCTTAAGCTTTTGAATGTATCCATCAAGTTCAGTATTGATGCTATCTTTTGCCAAGCTGTTCTCTGAAGAAAATAGTTGATCTTCACCTAAACCCTCACCTACTAAAGCTTGCTGTAACAGATCATGACAATCATTATAGCAGTTTCTAACATCACATAAGGAAATTATCATAAATATTCTGCTGCACTTGAAAGACAGGTGGTATTGGAAATAGATAATCATGATCATAGTGTAATATCAATTTATCATAAAAACATAGGCATCAAACCCATACTCATCCTTTTGATAATGTGTCAATAAGTATAAGTTAGTCTCATCCTACGTGGCTACTCCCATCCTCAAACTAACATTAAAGGGAGAACTGGATTATTTGTCAATGGGATGAGTTATGTTTATTCCTCATCCATGTTATCATGTTACCACACATCAGCTGTAAGTTGAAATGTAGAATGTAGAATAAAGCCAATAAACCAAGGAGATAAGCAGACTACATGGCCTGGTCAGTGTTCTTCTGAAATGTGCAGATAATGCTACCCAGTCCTGGAGTTATTGCGTTAAAGAACTAAAGATCAGGTGGGATCAGGCAATTAGGAGAAAGTATATGCCTAACTATATACAATGGTTGTTTCATACAGAAAATGAACCAATGTGGACAGCCAGTAAATACAGCATTCAGGAACAACCCTTATTTGCATGCTGAAGAAGGATGTTTTTGAGAAGAGGCCAAAATGGGTTGAGACAGGAAGGATGTCTTGGAACAAGATGCCGAAATTGGTGGCCAAAATTGATTACTCTTTTTTTCTTTGTTAGAAAGATACATTGTATAACAATAAGGTCTGATTCCATGTAGAACACATTTTGTCACAAGAGGTTAGTGCCCATTTCGGTAGACCCCAATATATGATACATCACTACGAAATTGTTGTTGGAAAAAATCTCCTATGCAACGTGCAAACTTTCAAACACTAGGAATGAAGTTCTGGCACTTACTAACAGAAGCTTCTTATGTTGCTTCCTTTGAGGAAGGATTCCAAGCCCATCTAACATTGATTCATCCAGCTCTACAAAGAAAGGATGTCTCAGACTCTAGGTAAACACAACAAGAAAATGAAACTGGTAGCTTACAAGCCTTACATGAAAAGTATATTAAAAAAAAAAGTGGTTGAACCTTTGCCTGCAACAAGGTAGCCAGCAAACTTAAAGAGCCCAAAACATGCACATCATTGCCAGTAGTGATGTATGACATCAGGAGTTCCCTGCATAAAAGGTCAAGGTTAATTCCAACAAGACACTAAAGCTAACAAATGAGTTCAAGATGGAAGTAGATGTTAACATGTGAACTAGGAGAAACGAATAGAAAAAGTAAAAGATATGTTAGCTGAACTCTTATGTCTAGTTGACGAGACTGTGCAAAAAAGAAGTCAAATACAATACAATATTCTCCTTTCATCCAAAGCAATGACAAACAACAAATGGGCAAAACTAGCATATTTTGTCTCTAAAAGACACCTCACAAGTTCTGGATCTCAATCTCACACATATAGCTCAAGAACTTTTTTTCTCACTTTTTGCTATGGGATTATTGTGTTATTCCTGTCCCAACCTGAGTCAGAATGCCAGGTCCAGACTGCCATTCTTGCTCCAATGCACAAGTAACCCATTCCTATCGCCTAGCACGTGATTGAGTCCCTATATGCCCCCCAGCTTCCACCTGATTCATCTCAAATGAATTCACATCATAGTGCGATGGCCTTGAACAGTGCCTATGTATATCAAGATGCTACCTGTACATACCTGCATTTTTTGACATTAAGTAATAGAACTTCACTGTTAAATCTTTTGTTGGAACAAGAATCCTCCACGTTATTCTTTTGGGGGGTTCCCAACTTCAGCATGGTCAATATGATTATAAATGTCAAATTGATTGCATAGTCAAGGACAATATATGTAAACACCAAAATACATTGATAGTGCTTCAGCCATGAATCCTTTCTTGGCTGATTGCCAATTTAGCAATACAAGCATAATAAACCAGTGAACTCTGGGGCCATGCTTTAACAACTAAATATGCTAAAGCATATCATGAGGTGCAGTGGATGTTCATCATGCAGCAGAAGCCATGTGTAAACAGTCACAAATACTAAATTACCTCAATGAAGAATGTGAACCACAATGATTACTTCTTGAGCAAAGATCATTTTGCATATCTATTTGAGAGGATCCATTGGAGTTAACACTGACTCCTAAACTTTCCTCAGTTACACCTGCAACATGAGGTTTGGTTTCCTGCTGCTGGAATTCACAAGTGGCATGGAGTTCGCACACATGACCATTAGATTTGGCATCAAATTTTGAACTGAAGGCCTCAGCTGGAAATAAAAGTGCAGCAGCAATACTACTAGCTAACTCCTTGGTTTTAACGATGTGTAAGATGCAGCATAGTAAATAAAAGGAAGTGGCGATGCCCATTTTAGCTCCCTGGAGATAAGTACCAAATGATTAGGAGCATGCAACATTTGACAGAATGTGAAGAATGACAGATAAAAATATCAAGTATCTGAAAATGTCAATAACAAAAACATACTACTTACACAAGTTTGCCCCTTCAAAGAGGGAAGAAGCAATGGAAACACCAAAAGCTGCAATATACTATCAGTTATTAACCTCCCCATATCAGGAACTCCAGCAGAAATAACATCACTTAAGTAGTATAAGTCATCCTCAATCCGATCAACTGCAGCAAGTATGTGGGTGGTTGAATCGGAGTATTCAGGGTTCCTGTTAAAGAACCCAGCAAATGGCAGTTAGGAGAGCAGAATTAGAATAGTTGTAAGCTTGAATGAACAGGTAAAGCTTGAAGAGTAGTCATTATTATTCTTGGCATAAAAAGCTCTTACTCAACAGCCTTTGAGACCAAGTTGTTCAATTCGATACACTGCTTCCGAAAACTCTTAACTAACTCAGAAAAATAATCTGATAGTGGTGGTTTGGAGATGTATGTGTTGACATTCTCATCTCCAACTAGAGCAAAATAGCAGACGGAAAAAAAAGACACAAGAGAAAAGTGAAGTCAGTTAGTCATGCACATTAGATAAGTAGAAGTTAAAAAAGAGAAGCAAGTTAACTAAAGAGACCTTGCCAACTTACCATGATAGACATTAAGTGTCAATGCACGTACAGCAATGCGGACCATGCTTTCCCCATCAGAGGCAAAATCTATTGCTTTTGTGTATAATGGAAAAGAAACCACCCAATCCTGATGAGAACAGACATTTTCAATAAATTATTCTCTTGAAATGTGGATAGTACCACAAGTATATTAATAAAAAGAGAGAAGGGATGCACAAATATAGGCTAAAACGAAAAACCCCAAAAACAGCCCTGACCGCCTATACATGACAAGCCACACCAAGACTGAGTGGCAATCACTGTCCCCCCAACAAAGCAAAAAGTGTTGAATTGGAATGGTTCACATTACAAACAATTGAAGCCCATTCTGTAACCCATTCCGTAACTTTACTACAAATCCCATGAAAAAGAGCCTCTTCATCCTGAGAAACTCTCAAAAATATCTGACTGCTCCTCTCCCCCAAATCATCCATAAGGTAGCATGAAGAATGAGCCACCAGACTGTTAAATCACCTTTGGTAGGTCATTGTCTGTCTTCAATAATTATTCTCAAGGTTGAACATAATAATAAAAGAACAAGAAAATAATAACCAAACTACATAAAATGCAGAAACCAATCGAACATCAAGGAACCAATCGAACACAGCTTCAAGGCATGCACCATCAAGAATCATGCACCACAGCAACCTCGTTTTGAATGTTTGAGGTGCTTGTGTACAAAAAAAAGTAAGCCTTCTTGAATCTATCGAGTGTATCTAAGAATAACGCATGCAGAATGGACCCCCAAGGCCCAACCCCCATGAACTTCTTTAGCTCTCTCCTTGCACTTTGTTGGAAAACATAAGTACCAATCACTAAAGACTAACAACAATTTCCTAGTATTCTGTTGAAATGACCTTGGTCAAATCATGAGAGATCTGTATATGCAATACTAAACAATTTACCTCTCCAGAGGCATTATCTATACCACATGGTAGACCCTTGTCTCGACTACTTTGAAATATATGATACCAACAGATGTGCATCAACTGTTTCCCAGTGCCCATCTATGTCTTTCATCATATAAACATTACTTGAACCTACATCTATAGCTGTTGAGTAGGACAAAAAATATTGACATCCTAACAACAACATCAATTCTTTGATAGATCTCAAACTCATTCTGATATTGTATAGTTTCCCACTAGATCAATCTGTCCCCCAGTATTGGCCATTTCAACTGATGTGATCTGATCCATATTCCATACCAGTTTCAACTTTGGCCAATCCGATTAAACACTCAAGGTTCACAAGATATAACCATGTTAAAAGAGACAGAAAATATAACGGTCATTTAGAATAGTCTATGGCTTTTTTATCAATTTTCTTTCTTCATACTCATTCTAAAGTGGATCTTGCAAATCAAGAAAAAGCAAAACAATAGCTGAGAGGTAATATATGAATGCAGACATACAGTTAGTTAACATGAAATTTTAACACATTTCTGTATAATCTGGTGCAAGAGAGCACTATGCATAAAGAAGTGTCAAATCAATATGGCCTCTCTCCAGGAGACATGACACACTTACATTTTCGGTCTTCACAAGCAATGGAACTGTACTCTTGTTCAACTTCCCACTCACTGCCCTGAATTAGACCAGATAGATTTGTGTGAAACATTGAGATTGTTTGATGGTTCAGAATTCACAGAGATGCATTCTACTATAGATTTAAGGTCTATAAGATAATAAGAGAAAATTTTAGAAGGGAAAAAAAAAAGAATTTGGGCACAGTCTGCAAACCTTAGAAATGATATGTAATAGGAAAGAAGCTCTTCATTTTTGAAGTCAAATGGGTGTGTTATGAGGTGGTTAATATGTTCATTACTGAAAATGTAATCTGCAGAATGAAACCAACAAAATGACATCATATGAAAATCTGAATGAAGCAATATTTATCAGAAAAATTGCTAATTGACGAACACTCATATCATATATCTTAACTACACTATTCATCTACTTACACATAGCATGTTCACTTTTCAAATTCTGGATCATTATACTTATTGTTTGCAGCAACTGAAGTGGGACATCTTTAGTTCTATTGATCTTCAGTATGCGTACAAATTCACCCATAATCTGTCTCTCCATGAAAAACCTATAAAAATATATATGGTCAGAATAAAAATCAGCATCATCTAAATTGAAACTGAAAGACATCAGCTGTTAGTAGACTCACTCAAAAAAAGTTGGATCATGCTGGTCACCGTATGTGACCAGCTCTGCAAGTGATCTCAGAGCTTCAATTACATAATCCTTCATTAAAGAATAAAAGAGTACATAAACTTTATGGGCATACATCAATAACCAAATCTAGATTAACAAATCATTCACCTTGTTAACTTCATTCACAATTTGGACCTTCTGTAGCTGATCAGTCACATACCTGTAAGGCACGATTGAATTTCAAGGTAACCAGTAGTTGAATAACAGAATGAAACTTTCCTTCATTTATAACGTGCAAATTCAAGAGGGTAACGTGAAAAGTGGGAGAAGGACAATCAGGGATCACTGCAGAAATATATGCATTCAATTTAAGAAAAAGGAAGATTGATTATGTGCTCCAAGAGGGCTGAACAAAGTAATGCCAGATTCTTCTTCTTGCACATTGCCAAGAGAGGTCAGTTATTCGAGCATGAGCTTTCTAAAACAGCCCAGATGCTCCAGATTAATTAAAATAAGAACATGAAAGTAGCACAACGTTTTCAAAGAAGTTCCATCCAAACATTTGTGCAGTCAGTCCACCAAGGTGCCTATCCTATTTTCACCTATTACATCTGGTACATGTCACTTTATATTAAAATTTTGAATTCTCAGGAATGAGTCCATGAAATGGACTTGTGTTTTTACCCATTCTTTAGCTAGTAGAATGGATCAAGGTTGGCGCATCGCCGATTCGGACCGGATCGGGATATCCTGATCCGATCCGATTCGGGCGGATCGAACCGATTCGGTTCGATCCGCTTGGATTCGGCCAGAACTTGGTCCTGTTCAGGCAGGGTTCACTGGACTCAAGATCTTGTTCAGGCAGGGTTATCAGGATCTCCTTATTTACCTGAATATCATTAAGTAATGTTACATTTACTTAAGATATTACATGTAAATAAGGAAGTACCCCCCATTTGAATCCAATAAAAATATCAAAAAAATCATCTCTTACCAATAAAAAGTCAACTCTCCCATCGAAGAACAAAATCGCGATTTTGGTGATTTTAGCGAAATGCTAACTTTTAATCTCTTATAATTTGGTCTATCTAAAAATTTGATAATTCAAATAAACCATATGGAACACTAAAAATCTTAAGTCCGGTAAAAAAAGTCAAACGTGCATGTGACTTCTCCAGGGAGCCGCTCTCCTACTGACAACACTTAGTCTGCTCGAGGCATCTCAAGATTTGGTCAAACTTAAGTTATCATCACCTAAACTCATGAGAATTTTCATTTTCTAATTGAAAAGAAACTAGAAAGTGACAATTCTTATGAGTTTGAATGATGATAACTTAAGTTTGACCAAATCTTGAGATGCCTCGAGCAGACTAAGTGCTGTCAGTAGGAGAGCGGCTCCCTTGGAGAAGTCACATGCACGTTTGACTTTTTTTACCGGACTTTAGATTTTTAGTATTTCATATGGTTTATTTGAATTATCAAATTTTTAGATAGACCAAATTATGAGAGATTAAAAAGTTAGCATTTCGCTAAAATCACCAAAATCGCGATTTTGTTCTTCGATGGGAGAGTTGACTTTTTATTGGTAAGAGATATGATTTTTTGATATTTTTATTGGATTCAAATGGGGGGTACTTCCTTATTTACATGTAATATCTTAAGTAAATTAACATTTACTTAAATGATATTCAGGTAAATAAGGGGATCCTGACAACCCTGCCTGAACAGGATCCTGAGTCCAAAGAACCCTGCCTGAACAGAACTAGGCAAATCGGACCGAATCAAGCGAATCGCGAATCGGATTCCCCTGATCCGCACCGATTCGCCCGAATCGGCCCGATCCGATCCGGCACGCCAAACCATGGAATGGATCACATATCCCTATAGATGGCTCTTTTCCTCTTTGCCTACTTTTCAATGTCTAGGAGAACATTTGAGGCTTCCTCAATATTTTATGAATGAAACTGCATCGGAGAAGGTAGTTTTCATATTTTATAACTGATCTAATAACCCTTTTCGGCAAGCCCTTTCCTGTCAAAAATTAGCTTAAAGAGATTCCTTGCACCACCTTATAGAAGAATATGTCAAACAAGACAGCCAATCAGGATTTTGGTCAAACTTTTGGATCTTCTATTAGAATAATCCCACATTGGAAAGGAACAAAATATATCTTGTGCTTATAATAGTGGTGCACTCTCCACTCATTACCTTAAGGTTTTGAGTTGGAAGGCAATCCAATATTAAATCTAACATGGTATCAAAAAGGGTTTACCCATTGGATCATCTCTTTGTATGAGGACACTTGTCCCTACCCATGTTTTTTTTTTTTTTGAAAGTGTGTAGTACCACTAATATATAAATGAAAAGAGAATGTACAAGTATAGGCAGATGCATCCCAAAAAATGCCAACTCCCCATCACCTATACAAGAGAATGTCACACTAAGACCGTGTGGAACAACCTAACCCCCCAATAAGGCAAAAAGAGAAGTAGAGGAATCCACATTACATATAATAGCATCCCATTCCTTTAACACAAACAAAAGAAAAACAGATTCCTCATCACGTGAGACTCTACTAAAGATCTGATCGTTCCGCTCCCCCCACAACATCTAGAGAGTGGCATGAAGAATGAGCCACCACACCGTCCTATCACCTCTAAGGGGCCACTGCCTATCCCGTCGCACAAACAACTGCTAGAAGTTTGTCTATGCTGACCGACACGACTTTGTGTCCTCCTAGCAACCTCCCTCCAGACCCCCTGTAAGTGGAAGCAACCTACAAACAGGCGGTCTACAGTCTCGTCATCCTCCTCAGTCCCCCACAGAACACGCAGGCCAGCTGAATATTTGGAAGGAAATGGCGTAACCTGTCCCGAGTAGGAAGTCACCCATGCGAGACCCTCCAAACCAAAACCTTCACCTTCAAAGGGCTCTTAGCTCTCCAAATATGATCATGAAATATGTGCCGAACACCCCCATTGGAAATGATGTGATACACAAATTTGACCGAAAAAGATCCTCCCTTCTCCCACCTCCAAACCCAGCCACCCTCTCGGTTGTTAGGATGGAAGGGAAAGAGGAAATAAAGAAGGTCCTAGAGCTGCATCATCTCATCCTACTTGAGACCCCTCCTAAAGAACGGTGCCTAAAACCCTCCCAGTAAGAGGGAGTCAAACGCCTGGGATACTGAATCCAAGGGATCCGCTGAGATCAGAAAGAGGCTAGGGAACTTCCATATTGCATCCCAAACCGATTGGTTTGGCGCAAGGGGGGTCTTGTGGTTTAGTCTCATATTGAAAATCCATGGGAGTTTCACCTCTATATATGTAGAGGATTCCCTCAAACAATGCCTAAGTTTTGGGCTAAAGTTCAGGGCTTTAACATAGTATCAGAGCCCAAGGTATGAACCAGGCTGCACACCCCGTGTTTATAGTCTTCATGACAGAGCTTAAAATTGGTCTGCACATGAGTGGGTGTGTAAAATACTCCCACATTGGAAAGGACAAAATATCTCTTGTGCTTATAATAGTGGTGCCCTTTCCACTCATCACTTTAAGGTTTTGAGTTGAAAGGTCTAATCCAATATTAAATCTAACACCTTCATTACATCTCTCAAACCTAGGTTGATTGAACAAGGTATAAACAGTACTGATAATGCCAATCCTGGATATTAATGATTGCACCTGTTTAAATTAAAATCACAGATCATGAGCACTAGTCCAACCAACCATAGATCCATCGATTCTAAGGTATCCTTTCATGGAAACAGCTTATACTCTAACCTGCTTCCAGTCACATTTACCTGATAAAGTTCAATTTGTTTTCACTTTCAAAAAATATTCATTTGTTTTGTGAGATGATCACCAGAACTATCTGCAAGTGACATGTACGAAGGAACTTATGTTCGAATATGTTTAGCCAACCCATCCACACTAAGAATAACGCAGTAAAAGAATAATAGAAAAACTGATTTTGACATAAACCAAGCTCTACACTTTAATAAGGACAACATATGGGCCATTCACTTTCTCATCCTTCACTGAATGTTACTTTGGTTTTCATCTCTGAAATCATGTGACAATATGGAAATAGGCAAAGATCATCAGTACCAACTTAGAAATCTTACAACTCATATCTTTACTATTTGACTTCATTCAAGAATCTTGCAATAACATCTCAAAATGCTTCCATCTCTTGACAACTTCAGGTGCACTTTGAACTTTTGGAATGGTTCGTATTCTCTTATCCTCTGTTATCAGAAAATATCCATGACCATGCCTGTTTTTCACTGGGTTATTCACATGCATAGCTGCCCCTAAAGAAAACTAGGTCTGGCATCCAAACTGTCATTAAGTTCCAGCTAGACATAAGAAAGACATTCTGAAATCGTAGTTTCAGGCAAAGAAAGGGTGAAAAGGATTTCATTTCCTCATTCTAAACAACTTTTTCGTAAGAAGAACCAAGATTCTAGCCATCTACCTTCTCATTGATATTTGATATCTACTAATGTCATCCAACCTGCTCAATGCATTACCAATGCAACCGGCGACTGTTACTCACGGTAAAAAAAATATACAACAACTAATTCTTCCATTACTCGGATTTCGTTCCCCGCCAGGAAACAAGTTGATTCTAGAACCTTAATATTCTCGCCTCCTGCTATCATCATTTTCCACCCGGCCAGTGAATATTCGAATTCTCGGACAAAACGCAACAAAGTTAACGCTATTGGTAACCAAAATTGCAAGCTTCTACCGTTCCAGCAAAACACAAAAGGGACCCCAACTAGAAACTCCCCCGTCCCATCCACATTAGAGAATTACCGGAGCTCATCCAGGGAGAAGCGGTTTCTGGATCTCCAGAAAGAGAACCACATGGCCCCTGCCGGAGGCGGGACCGGACCTGCCCCAAGACTCGGCCAAACCAATCACCGGATCGTCTCCTCCGCGCGCTGCACCACCGCATCTATGATCAGAACCCCGCCCCCCTCCCGGCAATCCAAATCAACTAGCTCGCATCAGCCGCGGGCAGCAGCGGTATCCCTTCCCTCCTCGGAAGCTCCGTTCCGCTCCGGACAGCACCGCCGCTCACCGCCCACCGCCGCCAACTATGGATTGTTGCCGCTCGGCGGGGAGATCGCGGCGGGAGAACGGAGATCGCCGGGGAGGAGGGGGCGTAGGGGTACGGAGGAGGAGAAGAAGCGAAGCCTCGGGAGAACAGAGCCGTAATTTCTCTCTTTTTTTCCGTCTGCTATTTTCCCTATTTAAATAATTCAAATAATTCGGTTTTACTTATCTTTGTTCGATTCCGAGTCAGTCCAGGCTGTTGGGTTTGGGTCCCGGCCGGTCCGAGCCGGAAGGGTGCGGCCGCCTGCCGCAGCCGAAGCGGTTTTGTCGGTAATCGGGTACGGATCACGTTTGGATATTTCATACTTGCTGACCTAAGTATAGAAGAATGTGTGGGCATTAGGCATGTAAATGGAGCAGATATATATAAGTTTTTCGTATCTATTTTGAATAATTAATCGGATAATTTATATTTATTTTAAATAGAATTCAGATACATAATAAATAATTTACGTAGATATTTTTTATATTGGGAGTAGATACATATTTTATCTGTTTTGAAAATATGAGTACTAATAAGAAATATTAAGTAATCTAAAAATTAGAAGAAAAAAATTTATAAAATTATAACAAATATATATATATAATGTCAAAAATAATCTTATACACCTTTGGATTTAGGGTGATTATTGTAGAGTTTAGGATTTATATATCACATATAGATCATTAGATCTAGGATTGAATGGTCAAGAGTGATCATTGTTATAAAGTAGATCTTAAACGAAGTAGAGCAACTATTTTCATGTCTGTTCTATTTATTATTCGGATATTATCCGTAACTAACATTCACTCCACTGGATATTTGTTAATGGATAAACTTCACCTCACTAGATATAAATTTGAAGTAAATTTGAATTTTTATCTGAATCCATTTCCAGCCTAATTAGTGTGCATGGTCTTAAGTTTTCAACGGGGTAGAAGAATTAAGTAAAAGATGGTGAAACTACCTAACATTAATCTATGGCATATATGCCTCCATTTTTTTAAATTTTTCTAAAAGAAAATCTTATATCCAAATCCCAAATTAAATTTAACTACGTGGGTTAATCCCTTTTGCCTCGCATTCGTGGGCAGATTACTTGCCTAATTGGTTGGATTATTCTCTAAAATGAAGGGTTATTTGGACTCTTGACCTGACTTCAAGCTTTCCTATTCTTGGATGGAATCTAACATCCAACCATTTGACAAAAATAAAAACTCACAAATATTTGGATCATCGATCAATGCCAACTTTGTTTGTATAGTAATAGTAAGACCTCTGGAAGCCAGAATAATTGATAAATTTTTAATAAATTCCAGCAAATTTCGTTTGTCAAAACTCCAACACGAGCTCTCTCTTCTTTTAAAACATATTTGATATTTAGATAAATCGAAGATAAAATAAGGATCGAAGATATCCTCATTATATGCCCTTAGTGTTATTCATGTTGTATGGATAAGAATTACCTATGTCTTAGGCAAAAAATGTGTCGGACTCGAGCACTTGAGGTGGTCTCCATACATCTATCTAGTATCGACGGCATGGATAATTTTCGTGTAATTAGATATTAAATATTTTCCTCTTTTTTTTCTCTCCCCCTCCTCTTTAGAAATCAGAATAGTTGGCATAAGATGGCACCGGTTGGATCTCCAACTACCAGCCTTCTCAGTACCGACTGGTGACCAACTATTAACAAGGACCAGCACCAGTCTGGCTTCCAATCCTTTCCCTCTCAATTAGCTAGTTAAGAAAAAACCAAGCATATATATATTTTCTTGGATCCATGGCAAAATTGAGCTCAAAGGCTAACATGTGATTGGGGTTTGCTCAGCATCTATGTACTACCATACAATTAATCTAATGATCAGACTCCGCCTGTGGACAGCACATGCATACGTTAAGATCTACCATAGAGAGTATAATAACTTTTAACATGTTATTTAAGAATAATAAATAACATTATTTTATTCGAGAAAGATGTAAAATTATTTAAAAAGTATTTCATGCTCTAATTAATGAGACCCGTGAAATGAATAGCGAAAACTAATATTTTCGTAATTAGTCAACTATATATATGATTAGTACATGCACTCATATTGTTTGGTTTCTTCTTCCAAACGTTGACGTCGAGATGCTCCGGAGACTAAGTGTCGGGCCAAGCAAGTTTCTGATGGTGTGCTTCCTTGTGAACACATTGATGTGGAAGGGGACAAATGCTTCGAGTCTTCTCCACGGTGACGCTTAGACTAAGGCCAATATCAATATATCATGGAGGGGAGGAGGATTTTAATATATATATATATGCTAGCTGGGAATGTTATGGGATGTTTGGTTGCATGTTGGTATGTAAATTTTTTATTAGAAGATATATCTGGGTCGTTCTCCTTAATTAGGTATAGGCTCTCTGATCCTGACATTTAGGGAGTAGCTCTTCACGATCTATATAAGCCGGCCCTTGTAATTTTAAATGATTTAATTAGAACACCTTGGAAAATTGAGGAAATTATATATAAAAAAACTTTTGGGGTGCAGGTGGTGTTCAAGAGGGGTGGGGAAAAAAAGGGTTGAGAAGGGTTACAATGAGATGTCTAGACGGACAGAGATGATCACTAATCATAAATTTACTAGAGGTTTTTTTCAAAATTATAAATACCCCTATAATATATCGTGCATGTATATATATATATGGTCAAATATATCTTCAACACAACTTTTATCTCATAATAACGTACTTAAAAATATAAAAAGAATAAAAAAT